>CAKNXH010063223.1:0-48336 GCA_932178445.1 Andricus quercusramuli
CTCAACTGCATGGTTAGAAATTCATGTATTTTGTTGAAAATTCGCCTGTTTTGGTAGAAAATTAATCTTTTTTTGTGAAAAATTAAACTATTTGATAAAAAATTCATCTATCTTGAAAAAATTATACCTGGAAAAAACTTGAGATACTGGGAAAACCTGAAATTATCAGGGAATTTTTCGCTGGATTTGAGTAGACTATTTTTGGTTGAAAACTGATCTTTTTTAGTTCAAAATTCAATTGTTCAGTTGAAAATTGATCATTTTTGGTTGAAAACTCAACTGCTTGGTTGAGAGTTTATGTATTTTGTTGAAAAATCGCCTTTTTTGGTATAAAATTTATCTTTTTGGTTGACGATTCATCTTGTTTCGTTAAAAATGCAACTATTTACTAGAAAAGTAATCAGTTTTGGTTGAAATATCAATTATTACATTTTTGCAAAAATTCATGTTTTTTGTTAAACATTCAACTATTTAGTGGAAAATTTATCTATTTTCTTTTAATTTGACTTTTTTGGTTAAAAATTAATTTCTATGGTTGAAAATTGAACTATTTTGTTGTATATTTGTTCTTTTTTTAATTCAAAATGTAACTCTTCTCTTTTTTAAATTAATTTATTTTGTAGTTAAAATTCCATCTATTTTGTTACAAATTTGTCGTTTTTGGTTTAAAATTCAACTGTTTTGTTGAAAATTGATCTTCTTTTAGTTGGAAACTCAATAGCGTGGTTAGAAATTCATGTATTTTGTTGAAAAATCGCCTTTTTTGGTAGAAAATTAATCTTTTTGGTGAAAAATTAAACTATTTCATAATTAATTTATCTATCTTGAAAAATGTACGCTTTAAGAAATTATTTATAAATAAATTTGTTTCAGGTTTACAACACTACGACCCGGAATTTCACGCCTACCTCAAATTACATCAAGCAGATGATCTTCTCTTCTGTTATCGATGGCTGCTTCTAGAAATGAAACGCGAATTCGCTTTGGATGACGCTTTGAGAATGCTGGAAGTTCTCTGGGCAGCTCTGCCTGCTTCACCACCTACAGGTGAACTTAGTTTAGCGGAAGTTCCATTCCCTCCACCTTCGCCACCACCAAGTCCTAATGTCAAACAAATTCGAGAAAATGCCTACACGAAAGTCTGTGCAATTCGAAGACAAAGTTCATTAGCAAGCATTGCTAGTACCAAAAAGAGGCAGATGAGCACTGAAGAACCAGCACTAGAAACTACCAGTGAAAACGGGAAATCGAAGAGGTAATTTATTTTTTTTTTCACTCAAAACAGAGGAAATAGGCCGATTTTTCAGGTTTCAAGCTAAAAAGTCGAATTTTTTTAGAAAACAAAGGACTTTTGAGCTGGAAAAGAATAATTTTTTAGTTGAACTTTCAAGAGACGAATTTTTAACAAAAAGGTTGCATTTTTAGTCTAATAGTGGAATTTTCAACATGCAAAGATGAATTTTCGAGACAAGAAGACGATTTTTATTTTTAATTGTTGAATATTTAAACCGGAGATGGCAATTTTAAATAAAAAAGTTAATTTTTAAAAAAGTAGTTGAATTTTTGACCAAATTGTTGGAATTTCAAACCAAAAAGTTGCACTTTTAACCGAAAAAGACGAAATTTCTACCAAGCAGTCGAGTATTTAACCCGAAAATATGCATTTTCAACAACAAAAAGTTACTTTTCAGCCAAAAAGTTAAATTTTCTACCAAGCTGTGGAATTTTTAACCCAAAAATATGATTTTTTAACTAAAAAGTGCATTTTTAACCCAAAAATATGAATTTTCAACAAAAAAGTTAATTTTCAACTGAATATTCACATTCTCTACAAAACAGTTAAATATTTAACATGAAAATAGGAATTTTCAACAAAAACAAGTTAATTTTCAGCCAAATAGTTGAATCTTCTACCAAACTGTTAAAATTTCAAGCCAAAAAAATTGTCTTCAAAACAGGTGAATGTTTAACCCAAAAGTATAAAAATTTTCAACAAAAAAATTAATTTTTAAGCAAAAAATATTAATTTTTAACTAAAAGGTTCATTTTTAACCAAATAGTGGAATTTTCAACACAATAGTTCAACTTTCATCAAAGCAGTTTTATTTTAAACCAAAAAAAAATGCATTTTTAAGAAAATAGTCGAGTACTTAAACCGAAAATATAAATTCTCAACAACAAAAAGTTATATTTTAGCCAATAAGTGAATTTTCTAAATGAATTTTTAACACAAAAATATGAATTTTCAACAATAAAGTTAATTTCCAAGCAAATAGTTGAATTTTCTACTAAATTGTTTAATTTTCTAGCCAAAAAGACTAATTTTTTACAGAACAGTTGAATATTTAACCCGAAAATAGGAATTTTAAATGAAAAAGTTAATTTTCAGCCAAATAATTAAATTTTCTACAAAATTGTTAAAATTTCAAGCCAAAAAGATTGTCTTCGAAACGGGTGAATTTTCAATCCAATAATATAAGAATTTTCAACAAAAAAATGAATTCTTAAGCACAAAATATCAATTTTCGACAAAAAGGTTAATTTTTAACCAAATAGTGGAATTTTCAACCCAATAGTTCAACATTCAACAAAGCAGTTGTATTTTAAACCAAAAAGATGAATTTTCAAGAAAATAGTTGTATCCTGAACCACCAAATATTAATTTTAAACCAAACAGTTATACTTTTAGCCAAAAAATACGATAGTTCTACCAAACAGTCGAGTATTTATACCGAAAATATAAATTCTCAACAACAACAAATTAATTTTCAGCCAATAAGTGAATTTTATAAATTAATTCTTAACACAGAAATATGAATTTTCAACAATAAAGTTAATTTTGAAGCAAATAGTGGAATTTTCTACTAAATTGTTTAATTTTCTAGCCAAAAAGACGAATTTTTTTACAAAATAGTTGAATATTTAACCCAAAAATAGGAATTTAAATAAAAAAGTTAATTTTCAGCCAAATAGTTAAATTTTCTATCAAACTGTTTAATTTTCAAGCCAAAAAGACGAATTCTCTAGAAAACAGTTGAATATTTAAGCTGAAAATAGGAATTTTCAACAAAAAAGAAGTTCATTTTTAGCCAAACAGTTGAATCTTCTGCCCAACTGTTAAAATTTCAAGCCGAAAATATTGTCTTCAAAATATGTAAATTTTTAACCCAATAATATATGAATTTTCAAGAAAAAAGTGAATTCTTAACCCGAAAATATCAATTTTCTACTAAATAGTTGAATACTCAACAAAATTTTTAACCCAAAAAGATAAATTTTCTACAAAACACTTTAATTTTCTACCATGGTAGTTAAATTTTCCACCAAAAAAGATGAATTTTCAACCAAGAACATTAATTTTCTATAAGAATGACAAATTTTTAACTAAAGAAATGAATTTTCTGTACAAAAAGACGAATGTTGAATAGAAAAGTTGAATTTGAACAAAAAAAGATGCATTTTTATCAAAATAGTTTAATTTTCAACAAATGATTTGAGTTTTCCACAAAAAGTGATTAATTCTGAACAGAAATTATAATAGACTTTTTAAAACAAAAGAATTCACTGCCAATCAAAAAAGAAGAATTTTCAAACAAAACAAAAATAATTTTCAACTAATATTAGAATTTTCGTAGAAAACACTTGAGTTTTCAGCAGAAAAGTTAATTTTCATACAAATAGTTGAATATTTATCCCGAAAATAGGAGTCTTTAACAAAAAAGTTAATTTTCAGCCAAATAGTTAAATTTTCTACCAAACTGTTGAATTTTGAACCCAAAAATATGAATTTTCAACTAAAAAGTGAATTTTTAACAAAAAAACATGAATTTTCAACAAGAAAGTTAATTTTCAACTAAATATTTAAATTTTTAAGCCAAAAAGTTTATTTCTTTACAAAGTTATTATGAATCCTGATGAAAATTGCAATTTAGCTAAAATTGTTGGTTTTTAATTTAAAATTTAAATCTTTCTTGTTGAAAATCAATCATTTTAATTAAAAACTCTTTTTTTCGGTTAAAGATTCCCCTGTTTTCGTAGAAAATTCAACTATTTGGCTTAAAAAGAACCTATTTTGTTGAAAAATCGTCATTTTTGAATGAATTCTACTGTTTTTATATTAAATTAAAATCTGTTTTGATTATTATGTCAACTATTAAATATTTCGTTAACAATTCATCTTTTTTAGTCAGAAAAATTCAACCATTTTATTAAAAGTCGAACTACTTTTTTAAACATACATTTTTTTTAAGATTCATAATTTTGGTGGAAACTTTGTCTTTTTTGGTAAAAAATCTTTCTTTTTGGTTACTTTTTTGTCACATTATTGTTACTTTTCGGTTACTTTTAAGAGAAGTATGCTTACTATTTTACTATTTTTTTAAGCTTGAGCAGTTCAGAGCCCTGACCATGAAAGATTTTTCAGTCCCGAAAGAATAAAAAGTCCTTATTGTTGAAGTTTTAAACGAAAAAAACGAATTTTCTAGAAAATCACTTGAATTTTGTACAGAAAAGTTTATTTCCAAACGGATAGTTAAATTTTAAACTCAAAAAGTCAAATTTTCAACAAAAAAGTTAACTTTTAACTCAGTAGTTGAGTTTTCACACAAAAAGATAGATTTTCAGCCAAGCAGATTAGTTGTCTGCCATTAAAATAATTACATTTTCAATTTAAAACAATTGATTTTCAACAAAAAATTTAATGTTCTAAAAAATAGTTCATTCTTTCACCAAAGAAATCAATGTTCAACTAAAATGATTTATTTTCAACCAAACAATTAATTCTCCGCAAAAAAGATTAAGTTTCAACTAAGAAGATTCATTTTCAGCAAAAAAAAACGAATTAAAAAAAAAAGAACGATTTTACAATAAACTGGTTCAATTTTCAAGCAAAAAAAAAGAACATTGAACTAAAACGATGAATCTTCGACAAGCAAAATAAAATTTCAACCTAATAGTTGAATTTTCAATCAAAAAGATGAATTTTAAAACAAGAACATTATTGTTCTACCAGAAAAAGAAGGAATTTTCTACCTGGAAATATGAATTTTCAAACAAAAAGTTCATTTTCAACCAAATAATTGAATTTTCAATCAAATACATGAATTTGCTATCAAAAAGATTAATTCACTATAAAAAAAGACAAATTTTAAACTTTCAAAAAAATTAACCCAATAAAAAGGATTCAACTTTCAACCAAACAGATGAATTTTCAACGAAAAAGTTGAATTCTCAACAAAAAATGTAATAGGTAATATTTCAATGTAACAAGCTTTTTAATTTAAATAAAAGAGTAGTTGAATTCATTCAGAAAAGACAAATTTTCAACAAAATAGTTGAATCCTAAACCAAAAACGATTAATTTTCAAGTTCATTTCATACAAAAAAGTTTAATTTTTAAATTAAATCTATGAATGTTCCACAAAAGAGGACATTTTTAACGAAATAATTTAATTTTCAACTGAATACAAGAATTTAATATCAAGTAGGTTAATTTTCTATCAAAAAGGTACATTTTCAACTAAAATAGTGAATCTTTAGCCAAAAAAATGTATTTTTAAAGAAGAAGATCATTTTTTGACAAGTATTTGAATTTTCAAACAAAATGATGAATTTTCAACCCAGCGGAATAGTTTTCTACCAAACAAGTGGAATTTTCAACCGGATAGTTACATTTTCAATTTTTTTTTAAATTAACCAAAAAACTAATTTTCTAAGAAATAGTTCAATCCTTCACCAAAGATATGAATTTTCAACCAAATAGTTGAATTTTCAACCAAAAAGTTTATTGTTCTACCAAAAAAGCAACGAATTTTCTACCTGGAAATATAAATTTTCAGACAAAAAGTTCAATTTCAACCAAATAATTAAATTTTTAACCAAATATATGGAATTTCTATTCAGAAAATTAATTCACTATAGAAAAAGACAAATTTTCAACTTTAAAAAAAATTAACCCAATAAAAAGGGTTCAACTTTCAACCAAACAGATGAATTTTCAACGAAAAAAGACGAATTCTCAACGAAAAATGTAATGGTTGATATTTCGGTGTAACAAGATTTTTATTTTAAGTAAATAAATAGTTTAATTCATTAAAAAAATTTGTTTCAACATAATAGTTGAATCCTCAGCCAAAAAAGATTAATTTTCAAGCTGTAGCATTTTCAGTAAAAAAAAACATGAGACTAATTTTCTACGAAAAAAAGATTGATTTTTAACTTAAAAATATAAATGTTCCACAAAACAGTTCATTTCATACAAAAAAGTTTAATTTTCAAACTGAAACTATGAATGTTCCACAAAAGAGGACATTTTTATCCAAATAATTGAATTTTCTACCGAATACAAGAATTTTATATCCAGAAGGTTAATTTTCTGTCAAAAACGGTCAATTTTCAACTAAATAATGACTCTTTAGCCAAAAAATGTTTTTTTAATGAAGAAGTTCAACTTTCTACTAAGTAGTTGAATTTTCAAGTTAAAAATTAATCTTTTTTTTCTTAGAAAATTCGTCTCTTTTGTAAATAGTTGATGTTTTTTTACTGAAAATACTACAGCTTGAAAATTAATCTTTTTTTGGTTGAAGATTCAACTATTTTATTGACAAAAATTTTTTAATGAATTAGACTATTTATTTAAAATAAAAATCTTGTTACACCGAAATATCAACCATTAGATTTTTCGTTGAAAATTCATCTGTTTGGTTGAAAGTTGAACCCTTTTTATTGGGTTAATTTTTTTGAAAGTTGAAAATTTTTCTTTTTCTATAGTGAATTAATTTTCTTAGTAGAAAATTCATGTATTTGGTTAAAAATTCAAGTATTTTGTTGAAAATGAACTTTTTGTCTGAAAATTTATATTTTCGGGTAGAAAATTCGTTGCTTTTTTGGTAGAAAAATAAACTGTTTGTTTCAAAATTCAACTATTTGGTTAAAATTCATTTCTTTGGTGAAGGATTGAACTATTACTTAGAAAATTAATTTTTTGGTTAATTTAAAAAAAATGAAAATGTAACTATCCGGTTGAAAATTCGACTTGTTTGATAGAAAACTATTCTGCTGGGTTGAAAATTCATTATTTTGTTTGAAAATTCAACTACTTGGTAAAAAGTTGAACTTCTTCGTTAAAAATAAATTTTTTTGGCTAATGATTCATTATTATAGTGGAAAATTTACCTTTTTTGATAGAAAATTTACCTTCTGGATATAAAATTCTTGTATTCGGTTGAAAATTCGATTATTTGATTAAAAATGTCCTCTTTTGTGGAACATTCATAGTTTCAATTTAAAAATTAAACTTTTGTGTATGAAATGAACTGTTTTATGGAACATTTATATTTTCAAATTAAAAATTAATCTTTTTTTCGTAGAAAACTCGTCTCTTTTATAAATAGTTAATGTTTTTTTTACTGAAAATACTACAGCTTGAAAATTAATCTTTTTTGGTTGAGGATTAAAATATTTTATTGAAAATTTTGTTTTATTTATTTATTTAAAATAAAAATTTCGTTACACCGAAATATCAACCATTAAAATTTTCGGTGAGAATTCGTCTTTTTTCGTTGAAAATTCATCTGTTTGGTTGAAAGTTGAACCCTTTTTATTGGGTTAATTTTTTTTAAAGTTGAAAATTTGTCTTTTTCTATAGTGAATTAATTTTCTGAATAGAAATTCCATATATTTGGTTAAAAATTTAATTATTTGGTTGAAAATGAACTTTTTGTCGGAAAATTTATATTTTCGGGTAGAAAATTCGTTGCTTTTTTGGTAGAAAAATAAACTTTTTGTTTGAAAATTCAACTATTTGGTTAACAATTCATTTCTTTGGTGAAGGATTGAACTATTGCTTAGAAAATTAATTTTTTGTTTAATTAAACAAAAATTGAAAATGTAACTATCCGGTTGAAAATTCGACTTGTTTGGTAGAAAACTATTCTGCTGTTGAATTTTCAAACAAGATAATGAATTTTCAACCCAGCACAATAGTTTTCTATCAGCGAAGTCGAATTTTCAACCGGATAGTTTTAATTTTAAAAAAATTAACCAAAAAATTAATTTTCTAAAAAATAGTTCAATCTTTCACCAAAGAAATGAATTTTCAACCAAATAAAAAGATGAAGTTTCAACCAAGAAAACTTATTTTCTGTAAAAAAAAGACGAATTTTTAACAAAAAAGAACGATTGTTCAATAAAATAGAGTGTGAAATCTGATCAATTTTTTTAATAATATTCAAGGTCATCATCAACTATAGAAGCTGCATCAGAAGCAGAACAGAATTCGAAAGCAGCGACAAACCGAGAATTGCCCGAGAAGCGGATGCATTTGCTGGATTTGAGAGAAAGACTGAGCCTTATGAGCAAAGATTCGAAAAACGGGGAGCAATCCGAAACTGAGAAAAAGTGTGCTCGGGTGGTGAAAAATTTAAACGAATTTTTGAATTTCACGAGTCTGAATCGAAGTAAAGTAACTCCAAGTGATGACCGGGAACTAAGACGAGTTTGCAGTGAGAGTGGAGTTGTTAAAGTAGTCAGAGATGACACCTCTCCAGATGATCCCACCGATTTTTATCCAATGACGACTTCGATGACGAGAGAATTGAGACTGGAACTTGAATCATTGGATCGTCAGGTTTGTTTTCAGGGTGCACAGTCTTTCCCTTTTTTTCTTAGTTTCCCCCTTTTTCTTGAAATTCCCCTTTTTCCCCCATATTCTCAAAAAAACTTCCCCTTTTTCCCCTTTTCTTTTTAAATATACGATATTTAAAGTTGTAACCATTATTCAATAATAATTAAAGCAATTATAGCACTCAAATTAATTATTTATGAATAAATAAGGTACACTTTTCAAGTGCTGACCATTAAAAATAAATACTCTTAAAAAAAATTTGAAGATGAAACATTTTAAAGCAAGTTGAACTTTTGAAATAAGTATTAGAAGATTGAAAATTTCAGTTGGAGTGTACAAAGTTAAATACCTAATTTTTTCTTCATCAAAACTTATTTTTGAAAATAAAAAATTGGTATATATTTTCCTAAGAATCTTAAGAAAATTTTTCTATTCTCTCGATACTTTCAAAATTACTGAAAAGCTTCTTTTTTTTTAATCTTCAAGAAACTACATTTAACAATTTTTTTGCAATCTTTAAAAGTTTTAAATTATTCTGAAATCTTTTAAAAACTTCTAAGACATAAAAATATTTTTTTAAGATTCGAATTTTTCCTAATTTTCTTAGAATCCTGCATAAGCTTCTGAACCTACGGAACATTTTCAAAAATAATTTGAATTCTTGCTATTATTAAAAGAAAAAACTGCTGAATTAAAAAAATGGACCATTTCAAATGTTTTTAAATCTTGAAAAGAAATATTTTCTTAAAATTAATTTTACAACAAAAAATAATTTTCAAATTTTCCTAGAATTCTTCAGAAAATGTTTTCATTCTCTTTAAATCTTTTAAATTTCTTAAATGGTTTCTACATTTTTTTCCGAATTCTTCAAAAATGAACACTTTGTTTTACACTTACACCAACTTCAAAATTCTTTTTTTTTTAATCTCCTATATTCATTTTTGAAATTGTAGGAAATAATTTTAAATGTTTCGAATTCTTTTTCAATCTTCTCTTAAAATTTATTTTCAGAATAGAAAATCATTTTATATTTTCCCAGAAATCTTAAGACAATTGTTTTATTCTCTTGAAATCTTTCAAAATTCTTGAAAAGTTTAAATATTTTTTTCGATATATTTAAGAATCTACATTCTGTTTAAAATTGGTTGAAATCTCTCAATTTGTAATTATTTTTGAATATTTTTTAAAACTTCTACACCTATTAAGTATCTTTTAAAATAATTCGAGTTTTTCCTGAGATTAAAAAAAAAATCTTTTAAAATTAAGAAATGTTCCACACTCCTCTCCGAAATTTTAGGAAATCATTGGAAAAGTTTTGAAATATCTAGAAAAATATTTTCTAAGAATTATTTTTACAAAATAAAAAAATCTAGGAATTTTTAGAAACAAATTTCGTTCGCTTAAAACTTTTCTACATTTTTTTTCGAAATCTTTAAAAATCTTCATTTTGTTTTAAACATATACGAACTTCAAAAAAAAAATTAATCTTCTATATCTATTCTTTTTTGAAAATTTAGGAAATCATTTAAAATGTTTTGAAATCTTTTTCAATTTTCTCTTAAATTTTATTTTCAAAAATAAAAAATCATTTGAAATTTTTGTAGGTATCTTAAGATATTTTTTTGTTCTCTTGAAACCTATCAAAATTCTTGAAATGCTCCTTTTTTCAAAATCTTCAATAATCTACATTTTTTAAACACTTTTTGCAATCTTTAAGAGTTATAAAATCTGTTTAAAACTTCTAAACCATAAAAATATATTTTTTTTATGATTTGAATTTTTCTTAATTTTAGGCCCTTTATAAACGTATTGCAACTTGAATTTTTTTCATCTCCTATTTTCTTTTCCGAAACCATAGGAATTTATTGGAAAAGTTTTGAAATCTTTTTCAATTTTCTCTTAAAATTTATTTTAAAAGTTAAAAATTTATTTATATTTTCCCAGAAATCTCAAGACAATTTTTGTATTCTCTTGAAACCTTTCAAAATTCTTAAAAAGTTTTTTTTTTTTAATCTTCAAATTTTAATTAAATTTTGAATATTGTCAAATGAATGTTCAACTAAGATGGTTTTTTTGTAACCAAAAAATGAATTCTCCGCCAAAAAAATAAAGTTTCAACCAAAAAGATTCATTTTCTCCTAAAGAAAGACGAATTTTCAACAACAAAAAAAGAACCATTTTATAATTAACTAGTTCAATTTGCAGGAGAAAAAAGAAAATTCAAATAAAAGGATGAATCTTTAACAAACAAAATAAATTTTCAACCTAATAGTTGAATTTTCAACCAAAAAGATGAATCGTAAACCAAGATAACGAGGTTTGACTGTAACAAGATTTTTATTTCAAATAGAAAAACAGTTGAATTGATCCTGAAGACAATTCTTCAACAAAATTGTTGAATTCCCAAGCAAAAAAGATTAATTTTCATCGAGTTACACTTTCAACCAAAAAAAACCTGATATATTTTCCAAAAGAGACGAATTTTCTAGAAAAACGTTTAATTCTTAAATTGAATACAAGAATTTTATATTTAAACGGTTAATTTTCTATTAAAAAAAAAACAATTTTTAACTAAAATGATGAATCTTTAGCAAAAAAATATCTTTTATCGAAGAAGTGCAACTTTTTACCAAGTAGTTGAATTTTCAAACAAAAAGATGAATTTTCAACCAAATAGTTACATTTTCAAAATAAAAAAAATTAACCAAAAAATTAATTTTCTAAAAAACGATTCAATCCTTCACCAAAGAAATGAATTTTCAACCAAATGGTTGAATTTTTTTACTAAAAAGATGACGTTTTAACAAAAAAGACACATTTTCTATGAAAAAAAGACGATTTTTTTACGAAAAAGAACGATTGTTCAATAAAATAGTTCATTTTTTAAGCAAAAAACTGAACTTTTGTTTAAAATGATGAATCATCAAAAAAAATGTATTTTCGTCCTAATTTATTGTTGTACAAAAAAAAAAAGATGAAATGATGAATCTTCAACCAAGAAGATAAATTTTCAACGAAGAAAGTTTTTTCAGTCGAGAAAAAAAATAATTTTCTACCAAATTATTGAATTTTTGAACCAAAAATTTTTTTTCTACAAAATAGTTGAATTTTCAAACGCACAATATAAATTTTTAACGAAAAAGTTCATTCTCAACCAAGTAGTTGAATTTTCAACCGAATACATGAATTTTCTGTCAAGAAGATTCACTTTTCATCAAAAAAGATAAATTTTCAACTAAAGTGATGGAACTTCAATAAAAAAAATTAACTCTTCACATAGTTTAATCATTTAACTTTTCTTTAATTTAATGTTTGATATTTCAATCTGAAACGATTATAATTTTATATAAATGAAGTTGAATTGACAAGAAAAAAAATAATTTCAACAAAATAGTCTAATCCTCAAACAAAAAGATAATATTGCAACCAAGATGAGTTATTTTCTGCCAAATAAAGACAAATTTTCAAGAAAAGGGTAACATTTTTTACCAAAGAGATGAATTTTTAACAAATTAGTTTAACTTTTCACAAAGTAATTGAATGTTCAACTAAAAAAGGATTAAATTCTCAACGAAATATATAATAGTTGACAATCAAACCAAAAAGTATTTCTAATTTTAAATCAAAAACATTTGAATTCATCCAAGAAGACGAATTGTCAACAAAATAGTTAAATCTTCAGAAAAAAAAGTTTTTAATTTTGAATTTGCAAACCAAAAAGACGAATTTCCTATAAAGTTTAGTTCGCAACTATTTAATAAGATTTTTCAGTCCAGAATAAAAAAATTGTAGGCAAATTTTAATTTGAAGGGAAAAATAATTCTTAATACAAAATAAAATTTTCGAATATCCATTTATTTGTTACTTTTCTTCTTTTATTTGCTATAAGGTGATACTAATATTATTTCCCTAGCTTTCTCAAAAAAATTAAAAAAGAATTTTGAAGATATTTCAGACTTTTTCACGCTTTGAAAAAATTTAAGAATTTCAAATATCTTTTTAACTGGCTCGAATTATTCCTAAAATTGTTTGAAAATCTTCCGGATTCATTTTTGACAATTTTGGAACTCTTATCATGCTTTATGATGTCCTTTTAAATATTCTCTTGAAATTAATTTAAAAAAATAAAGATTCACTTTAAATATTCCGAGGAATCTTGAGATATTTTTAAAAATCTCGAAATCTTTCCAAATCTTTAAAAATTTAGTTTTATTTCGAAATCTTAAAAAATCTATATTTTGTTTCAATTGTTTGAAAATTGTTTAAAAACCTCCAAATATCTTTTAAAATGATTCGACTTTTTCCTAACATTTTGATAAAAATTCTGCAAAATTCTGATCAATTACCTTAAAAACTTCCAGATTCTTTTTTAATAATTTTAAAAATCTTTTGGGATATTTTAAACTCTTTTTAAATATTATCTTAAAATAAATGTTGTAAAATAAAAAATGGTTAGACATGTTCCGAGAAATTTACAAACTTTCTACTATTTCAGGTGTTTGGTCCTTCTTTACCCAACAGAGAATTTTTTGAAGATGATCATGAAAATGTCCATCAAAAGCAAGATGAATTGGAAGATAATGAAATTGACGATGTAGCTGGATGCAGTCCCGCTGCTGATGTTTTTATTTGGGAAAATCCTCTGCACAAATGGGAACAGGAGCACAATCCTTCAACTCCAGATGAGCAAATTGATCTCGAGTACGATGGCGAAATTCTGGAAGATCAAAACGGAGTAAAATCTGTTACCCCTATTAGATTATTCAAGTGTCCTTCCAGGTAAAGAGCAAATTTTCACTTATTTAAGAGACATCAGGGCCTAAATTGTTTTAAATTTTCGATGAAACTTTTTCTACATTTAACAAAATGCTACAAAGTCATAGAAAATTAGGAGAATTAAATTTAAATTCTTAACATTTCAAATTAAAATATTGTATTTTCAACAAAATAGATTAATTTTGAACCAAATAGTTGATTTTTCAAACATCAACATTAATTTTCTACCAAAAAAGATGAATTTTCAAACTGCTTAAATTTTCAACTAAAAAAATTACATTTCAGACCAAAAATGGAATAGTGACATTTTCAGTTAGTAAACTTTATTTTCTACTGAAGAAATTAATTCTCAAACAAAAAGAGAAATTTCCAACCCAGCGGATTAATTTTATTTTGCATCTCCAGCAAAAATTGAATAGTTCTATTTTAAGTTCAAAAATTAATTTTCAAGAAAAAGAAAGCGAATTTTCAAAAAATGTTCAATTTCCAATCAAAGAAATAAATTTTCAACTAAAATAATCAGTCTTTAAATAAAACAAAATTCATTTTCAACCAAATAGTTCATTTTTAATCAAGAAGAATAATTTTATACCAAAAAAAGACGAATTTTTAGCAAAAAAAGAATTATTTTTCAATAAAATAGTTAAATTTTAAAGCAAAACAATGAACTTGCAGCTAAAATGGTGAATCTTGAACCAAAAAAATGAATTTTTAATCTAATAGTTTAATTTTTACCAAAAAAGACGATTTTTTAACCAAATAGTTCGATTTTCAGCAAAAAGTTGAATTTTCAATTTAAAAAAAAAAAATGAATATTTAACCAAATAGTTAAATTTTCAACAAAAAAATTGAAGTTTCAACCAAAAAGATTCATTTTCTACCAAAAAAGACGAATTTTCGACAAAAAAGAACGATTTTTGAATAAAACAGTTAAATTTTGAAGCAAGGAAATGTATTTTAAACCAAGAAGATTATTTTTCTATTAAAAAAAAACGAATTTTCTACCAAATTATTAAATTTTAAAGCCAGAAACACGATTTTTTTTATAAAACAATAGAATTTTCAACCAAAAGTTCAATTTTCATCTAAGATGATTAATTTTCTATAAAAAAATCAAGAGGTTATCTACCAAATTAGGACACACGAATTTTCTATAAACCAGTAGAATTTTCAAACAAATTGTCAATTTTTAAGCAAGAAGATCAATTTTCTACTAGATTATTAAAATTTCAAGCCAAAAAGTTGAATTTTCTAACAGATAATATGCATTTTCAAACAAAGCGTTCATTTTCAACAAAATTATTGAATTTTAACCACAAAAAATCTGAAATTCCTACCAAAAGTGATCAATTTTCACACAAATAGTTAAATTTTCAACCCCAAAATATGAATTTTCAATAAAAAAGTTAATTTTCAAACAAAAAAAACCTAATAATTTTCAAGAAAATAGTTGAATCCTCAACCTCAACAAGAAACGCATTTTGAACACTTGAATTTTGTAGAAAATTCGTCTCTTTAGCTTGAAAATTCTGCAATTTGCTGCAATTTTTTTTCTATCTTGACTAAAAAATCTTTTTTGATTTAAAATTTGTCTTTCTGGTTCGAAAATTCTTCTTGTGTGGTTAAAATAAAACTATTAAATTTTTCATTGTAAATTCATTTCTTTGTTTAAAAATTCAACTACTTGCTTTAAAATTAACTTTTTTGTTGAAAATTCATCCGTTTTGTAGAAAATTGTTTTTTCTTGTGTGCATAAAACTTTGAGAATTTGGTGGAATTTTTTTTTCTTTGTTGAATGAAAAATGTTTCTTTTTAGAAAATTCAACTATTTCGTTGAAAATTCGTCTTTGAAAACAACAATGTATTGAATTTTTAATTAGAAAGGATTATTTTTAAACGAAAATAGGTTAGTTCTCTATCAAAAATATAATAGCAAATTTTTCAACCAAAAAAGACGACTTCGAAAAAAAAGCAATCCTCAACCAAGACATATTAATTTTTAATGAAACAGTTGCATTTTTAACCAAAAAGATGAAATTCTTACCAAAACTGATCAATTTTCAAACCAATAGCATGAATTTTCAGCAAAAAATTGAATTTTCAACAAAAAAGTTATTTTTCGACCAAATGGTTGAATTTTTGACCAAATTGTTGAGTTTCCAGCCAAAAAGACGAATTTTGTACAAAACAGTTGTATTTTTCATCCGGAAATATGAGTGTGGGTTCTATATTGAAGTATATTTTAAATACTTTAAATTTCTAACATTTCAATCGCAATTTAAATTAAATTGTTGAATCTTCAAGCTCAGAATATGAATTTTCAACAAAAAAGTAAATTTTCAACTCAATAGTTCAACTTTCAACCAAGAAGTTGTATTTTCAATAAAAAAAGATGAATTCTCAACAAAATAGTTGAATCCTCAACCAAAAAAGATAAAATGGATTTGAAAAAGATGAATTTTTAACCAAGAACGATTTCTCAGTCAAGAAAGTCGAAAAGAACAAACCATTTTTTTGTAAGGCATGTTACCTTTTTAAATAATTTTAAATAATTTTTCAATGATTTCTGCTATTAAAGATTTATTTTCAAAAATGGGATGTACTTAGATCGTTGGAAATCCATCCAGAGTGATATAAAAAAGTCAGAGAAAAAATAAAATTAGTTAAATACAAACTTTTGATATGTTTATCGTTCTCATAAATATTTCTTTCCAAGATTTGTCATTCATATCTTCTGTTCTCTTTCTTAAATTTACAATCAAAAATTTTGTTTTGATTAATAAAAAGTGTTGCCTTATTTAAAATTTTTTGAAAATATACAAAAACATGTTTTTTTGGATTGATTCGAACCTGAAATTGCGTCAGCTTGAACCAAAGAAATATGTCATTATTTTTTATTCATGGGAAAAAATTTTTTTTCGTGGTGTTTATAACGTTCCAGAATCGCAAAAAGATATGAAATCCCAAAAATCTTAACTCACGACAAAAATTTTTTTCCGAAAAAGCAAAATAAAAAAATGTTTCTTTGGTTCAAGCTGAATAAATTGCAGGTTCGACATATTCAACTTTTTCAAAAATGTGTGCATATGACTGAAAAAAACATACGTTTTTGCACATTTTCAAAAAAATTGTAACTGAGCAGAAATTCATTTTTAAATTTTCAACAAATAAGATAATTTTTGAACAAAATTGTTGAATTGTTGAATTAAGAACATCAGTTTTTAACTAAAAATCGACTAGTTATATTTTCGTTTAAAACATTAATTTTCAATTGAAAAAACTGAATTTTCTTCCAAATTTTTTTATTTTGAAGCCTGAAAGAAGAATTTTCTACAATCCAGTTGATTTTTCAACACGAAAATATGAATTTTTATTTGAGAAGTTAATTCTCAACCGAACATTGAAATTTTCAGTTAAAAAACCTAGCTTTTAACAAACAAAACAAAAATTCAACTAAAATGAAGAATTTTTAACAAAGTAGTTCAAAATTCAACCAATTAGTCGAATTCTCTACCAAACTGTCCAATTTTCGAGAGAAAATTCAAATTTTCTACAAAATAGTTGAATCTTTAATCCGAAAACACGAATTTTCAACCAGAGTTAAGTTTTTAAACAAAAAAGATTGTTTAGTCAATAACGAAAAAAATTGCATCCCAAATGTCGATGTTTACAAAATTATTGCATTTTTGAGAAAAAAAAAGAACTTTGTACAATACAGTTGAATTTTGAATTAAAAAATATAAGCTTTCAATACAAAAAAATAATTTTCAATCAAAAATTGCAATTTTCAGTTTGAAAAAATGAATTTTCAACAAATTTGTTTTATTTTTAACCAAAAAGACAGCTTTTCAACAAAATAAATATATTTTCTCCCAAATAGTTACATTTTTAACCAATTTTCTGCCAAAAAATATAACTTTTGAACGAAATTCATGAATTTGCAACCAAATAGTTGAATTTCCGACTAAAAAAGATAAATTTCCAAACACAAATGGAACAGTTCAATTGTGAGTTTAAAAAAATTAATTTTCAACGAAAAAGAAGTTTCAACAATAGTTAAATTTTCAATATTTTTTCTGAAAATTTGTCTTGGACAACAAAGCAACTGTTTGGTTGAGAATTTAACATTCTTACAATCTTAAAATTCTTATTTTTGTGTTGGAAAGTAAACTGGAATCTTCTTTGGATGAAAATTGAACTATTTTTTGGGAGTTCTTTTTTTATTTCATCTGTTTTAATAGAAATATATTATCTTTCTTGAATACAAATGCAATTGTTTTGGTTGAAAATTCATCTGTTCTTTGAAAATTTGACTTTCTGATTTTAAAATTCACCTGCTTTAGCAGAAATTGCATTTTTCTGGCATAAAAATGCAACTGTTTGGTTTAAAATTTAACAGTTTTGTTGAAAAGTCATACTTTTTGTTTGAAAATTCTGCTTTACTGTTGAAAAATTACCTATTTCGTGGAAAATACACTTTTTGGTTAAATTTAATATTTTGGTGTTAACTGAAAGCTTTTCTGGATGAAACATAAAAAAGTGTCCTTTTTTTATCAAAAATTCATCTTTCTTAGTACAAATTTCATCTTTCTTGGGTGAAAATTCAACTATTTAGTAGAGAATTCAACTATTTCGTTGAAAATGCATCCCTTTTGATTGAAAAAATTCGTCTTTTTGGATAAAAAATACAATTTTGTTCTTTAAAACTTTTTTTTTGTTAAAAAAATTTATATTTTGATCTTGAAAAGTCAACTGGAATTTTTTCTGGATGAAAATTCAACTATTGTTGAAAAGTTTGTTTCCTTTTTAAATAAAAATTCATCTGTTTTAACAGAAATTTCATCTTTTTTGTATAAAAATGCAACTATTGGGTAAAAAATTCAACAGTTTTGTTAAAAAGTCATCCTTTTTGGGTAAAAATTCTTCTTTTTGGATTAAAAATTCACTTTTTTCTCTTAGAAACTTGTCTTTCGTTCAAAAATTCATATTTTGTTCGTGAAAAATCTTTTTTAACAGAAAATTCAACTATTTTTTAAAAATTTATCTGTTTCATTTATAAATTCATCCGCTTTGGTGGAAATTTCTTTCTTTTTATGAAAAGACAACTTTTTGGTTAAAAATTCTTCTTTTTTGCTTGAGTATTCAACTATTTTATTTGAAAGATTTGGTTGAATCACTTTTTTAATTTGATCATTTTTTTACGCGTTATATTTTTAGTTGAAAATTCATCTCTTTGGTTGAAAGTTTAACTATTTTGTTGATAATTAATCTTTTTAATTTGAAAATTCAACATTGAAAATGTAACTTCTCAATTTTTTTTTTTGATTGATCAATATAATAATAGAATAATAGAATAGAATAATAATAAAATTGATTTTAAAACACGATTATGAATCTGTTCATAATTAAATAATTCATAGATTTTTACGTTAAAAATTGAACTATTTTAATTCGAAAGCCTCAGTAATTAATGAAATGTTTGCATCCGATTGAAACTTCAAAATCTTTCTTCAATTTTCAAAAAAATTTTGATAAATATATTCATAATTAAATGCTTCTCTATTCAATTTCAAATTCTATTCAAATATTATTGCATTCTAAAAAAATACTCAATTTTTTAAGCATTCAGTTTGAAAATTTTTAATTAAAAAATTTTCGTTTCAATATTTGACAATACTTGACTGTTTATTTGAGATAAGAAATTATAAATCAAACATTCAGAAATAAACTAAATAAAATTGAATTATTTAAAATAAAATAAACCTCGAATCGTTCGAATTTCAGGGTGCTGAATGTGTTTGCTATATCTGTTATAATAAAATTTAAAATAAGAAAGTAAAAATGAAATATTGAAAAATAAAAAAATTAAAATTGAAGTGCTGAATGCAGAGTTAAAAATCTACTTTTATACTTCTGTTGATTTTAATTTTAATGAAATACCCGCATTCCAGTAACATAATTTTTCAAATGTTTTTGAGCTTGTGAAATGAGTATCTGAATTAAATTTTTAAAGTTATACATACGTACATACGTTTTAATTTTTTTTGGAATTTGTTCAAAAGGTTATTAATAATTCAAATTTTCAGGAAAATATAAGGTAAAAATTATTTGAATGCTTCAGTGAAGATAATTATTTAATGCTTTTCATGTCCTAAAATTATTGTTTAATTATTAGCTGATTAAATTTTTTCATAATAATAAATCACATAAAGATTGAATTTTAATTTGTTTCAACTGAGTAGATAAATTAATTATTTACTTCAAGGTTATCTAATTGTATATTGGCTATAATTTGTATAATAAAAGTTTATTTACATTCAAAATTCCTCTATTCAGAAATACAATTTAAAATTTTAAATATATATAAATTGAAAACTATTTGAATATTACAATTAAAATAATGTTAAACATTATTGTGTTAGTAATTTTTTTAAATTAACATTATACATATTATTCTGAATTGATTATATTAAAACTTAAATTTTTAGGAATCATTCAAAAAGCTTATTAATAAATAAAATATTTATAAATGAATGTTAAAACTTTAAACAAAAATATAAAGTGCAAATTATTTCAATCTTTCCATGGCAATAATAGTTTGACGTTTTTATGTTGTAAACAGTTTGATTAATTATTAGTCGATTCATTTTGTTCAAAATTTTAAATTAAATAAAAATGGAATTAAATTTGGTTCTCAATTGAGTAACATAAATTGATTATTTACTTTGAGGTTGTGTAATTTGAATGTGGGCTATTATTTTTATAATAAATGTTTTATTTTTCTTGGAAATACCTCTATTACAATTATACAATCCTTTTAAATGTCTGTGATGTTGTTAAACAAGTATCCTAATTGAATTTTTAAAATTATATGTACAGATATTTTAATTTTGTTTGAATTTTTTTGAAAGGTCATTTCAATGAAATAAATTTATAGAAATGCAATTTCAAATTTAAAGAAGAATATAACGTAAAAATTATTTGTATGTTTCATTGAAAATAATTGTTCAATGCTTGTTATGTTGCAAACTGATTATTCAGTTATTAACTTATTCCATTCAAACTTACATTCTCTGGAATTAGTTTTGAAAGTTATTATTAAACAAAAATTTCATAAATGAAAGTTCAAATTAAAAAAAAAACATTTGGTAAAAATTATTCGAATTTTTTATTAAAAATTAGAGATTAATTTTTTCACGATGATTATTTACTTGAAGGTTATATAATTGAATATCGGATACAATTTGTATAATACAAGTTTATTTATATTTTAAATACCCTGATTACAATTAAGTAATTTTTCAAATGTTCCTGATTTTGTAAAATGAGTATCTGAATTCAGTTTTCAAAGATATATGTAAATATGTTTTATTTCTTCTAAAATTAGTATAAAAGTTCACGAATAAATTAAATTTTTAGAAATGGATGTAAAAATTAAACAAAATGTAAAGTAAACATTAATTAAATGTTTCAATGAAAGTCATAGTTTAATGCTTTTTATTTTTTGAACTAATTGATTAATTATTATCTGATTAATTTTTTCACAATATTAAATTGCATAAAGATTGAATTTCAATTTGTTTCAATTAAGTACATAAAATGATTATTTACTTTAAGGTTGTGTAATTGATTATTGGCTATTATTTGTAAAATAAGAGCTTATTCACATTTAAAATACCTCTATTCCAATTATGTAATTTCTATCAATGTTCGTGATGTTGTGAAATGATTATCTGATTTTAATTTTTAAAATTACATACATGTAAATATGTATCAATTTTTTAACAAATTACTATGAAAGGTTACTAATAACTCAATTTTTCAGAAATAAAAGTGAAAATTTAAAAGAAATGTAAAGTAAAAATTACTTGAATTTTTAATAACTCTTTAAGCTATTCAGGAGAAAATAATAATATATATGCACATCATTTCGAAATGAAGATGCAGATACTCATTTCACAACATCACGAAATTAAAAAAATATATATCATTGGAATAGAGGTATTTCAAACATTAATAAACTTTTATTATACAAATTATAGTCAATAGTCAGTAACATAACCTTGCAGTAAATAAACAGTTTATGTAACCTAATAAAAAGCAATTAAAATTCAATCATCATATAATTAAAAATTTTTGAAAAAAATAATCAACTAATAATGAATTAATCTGTTTATAATATAATAAAAATTCAACAATAATTTTTATGGAAACATTGGAATAATTTGTATACTACATTTTAAAAAAATCACCATCATTTCTGAAAATTTAATATATGAGTAACCTACTTCCATACTAATTTCAGAAAAAAAATAAAACCATATTCACATATAATATT
Organism: Andricus quercusramuli; assembly: GCA_932178445.1. Lineage (NCBI taxonomy): Eukaryota > Metazoa > Arthropoda > Insecta > Hymenoptera > Cynipidae > Andricus > Andricus quercusramuli. The sequence goes on from CAKNXH010063223.1 coordinate 21,738, forward strand.
GAAAACTGAATGCAGACACTCGTTTCACAACACCAGAATTTATGTTCAGATGTTATGTTCTGAATTGAAAACAATCTAAATTCAATCTTTATGTAATTCAATATTGTGATTAAAATTAATCAACTAATAATTAATCAAACAGTTCACAACATAAGAACCCTGAAGCAATTATTTTCGTCGAAACAATCAAATTATTTTTACTTTATATTTTTTTATAAATCTTAACTTTCATTTCTGAATATCTTGATTTATTAATAAGCTTTTGAAAAAATTCCAGAAAATTCAAGTTCTAATAGAAGCAATAATTAATCAATCATTTAAAAACATAAGAAGCATTACACAAATATTTTCATTTAAATATTCAATTAATTTTCAATTCATATTTTAAAAAGGTTTGATTGCATTACTTAAATTTAAATTAATTATAACCTTTTACACAAATTTTATAAAAAATCAAAACATATGTACTTATCATTTTGAAAATTGAATTCAATCATTTCAAACTATTTGTATTAATTTAGTAATTATTCTTGTTCAAATGAATATAACCGTGATGTATATTTTCAAGTTTAAAGATTTGCCTAAATTCTTAGGCAGAGGGTATTTTCATAATAATTTCATTATGAAATTTGAAGTACCTTTCAAACTAATTTCAAGAAAAGTAAAGCATATGTACATATAATTTTGAAAATTAAATTCAGATACTCATTTCGCAACCTCAGAAACAATTGGATATTCAGAAAATTTCAATTATTAATAACGTTCCAAAGTAATACCAGGAGAAATTAAAATATATGCACGTATAATTTTGAAAATTGTATTCGGATACTCACTTCACAACATTAGAAACATTTGAAAAAATTCTATAATTGTAAATATATATTTTTTTTCTTAAAATTTCAATTATTTAGAATCTTTTCAACTAATTCCATAAGAACTTATAACACATTTACACATAATTTTGAAGATTGAATTTAGATAATTATCTCACAAGATCGTGAAGATTTTGAAAATTATGAAATTGGAATAAAAGTATTTTAAATATAAATAACCTTTTATTATACAAATCATATTCGATTACATAACAATTCCTTGCATACCACAATCTTATTTATTAAGGACTTACAAAACTAATTCCAGAAAAATTCGAAATATATGTATATATTGATTAATCTTTTCACAACGTAAAAAGCAATAAACAGTTATATTAATAAAAACATTCGAATAATTTTAACTTGATATTTTTCTGAAATTTTGAATTAATAATAACCTTTTAAACTAATTCCACAGAAAAGTGAAAAATATGTACATATAATATTGAAAGCAGAATTCAGATACTTATTTCACAACATCAAAACATTTACCAAGATTATACAATTGGAATAGAGGTATTCTAAACATAAATAATCTTTTACTATGAAAATTATAGTCATGTACTTAATTTAAACAAATTAAAATTCAATCTTTCTGGAACGAAACCTTTTAAAAAATGATTAATGAATCAGTTGAGAAGATAAGAAGCGTGGAACTATAACTTTCATTAAAAAATGCAATTAATTTTTACTTTATATTTTTTCAAGCTCTATAATACGTCACTGCGATAGAGCCACGAACTGAGACTATTTTGTCATTCATCTAATCTAATCGAGTAGACTATAGTACATACAATAATATCGCCCGAAATATAACGCGCATATCATGATAAAGGAGAACATCTGCGACTGGATTTAATAGTCTAGTGTTTATAAAATACCGATGCGGACCGATATCAGTTCTCTGAAAGGACACATTGTGTCGCATTTATGTTACGCATCTACATTTAGAATTAGACTAATTATATTTCATGAAGAAGGATATTAAAATTTGAAATTTCATTATGAAAAATTCATTATTATGACACTTATCAGTACTTATCAGCACTCCGTGCTGTGGCTTGAGACACAGCGCGTGTGTCAGAGGCCTGCGTTACACTTTCTAGTCGTGGTTTCATTTGAATCAGGCGCGACGCCCCATATCGAGGTCTAAGATGTTTACACATAAAAAAAAATAAGAAAAAACAATACCCTGCTAATCCTGAATATTGTTGATAGGTCTGAGAATTGCTCCGACAGCGATGGAACCGAAAGTTGGAATCAGAACAATGTAGCGGTTGAAAGTCCGGAACTTTCAATTCAAGAGCAGTGTGAGGAAGCAACCGAACTGATCAATCTGATACCAGCTGGTACAAGTGAAGATCAACTGGGTGGAAGTTCGCTGCCACCTCCCAGCGAATTTGGAGGCGGAAATCCGTTTCTCATGTTCTTGTGCATCACTATGTTGCAACAACATAGAGACTATGTCATGCGCAATCAAATGGACTATAATGAAATGGCGATGCATTTTGACAAAATGGTTCGTCGACACAACGTGATTAAAGTTTTGAACCAGGCGAGGAAACTGTTTGCCGGCTATCTTAGACGACATTCTGGTCCCAGCAGGCCCGACTGTGTCAACGTGTAATTTGCATTTTTCAAAAATTGACTATATCGCAGGCATCACAGCAAATTTATTCAGTATTTTTATTGAGCTTTGGCTTGTGTGATCAATAGGATGGTCCAAAAATGCATTTGGAATTTTTTTCTCTGGAATTTGTAGGCATATTGCCTGGAAATTTATTAGAATCCACACAAAAATAAATCCTTTTTTTTCTAAATAATATTTAGATGTGTATATATTATTAATATAATACAATAATATATATAATATAATAATATAATAAAATTATTAAAATATATTATTAATGTTCAACCAAAGAGATAAGTTTTTAACTAAAATGATGACTCTTTAACTAGAATTGTTGAAAAAAAAAATGAATTTTCAACGAAAATGATTTATTTTCAAACAATAAAATTAATTTATATCAAAAAAGATGAATGTTACTATTTTGTTGAAAATTTACCTATTTCGTAGAAAATTTACTTCTTGTTTAAAATTCATATTTTGGTGGTCAAGAATGAACTGAGAGCTTTTCTGGATAAAAATTCAACTTAAAAAAAAATTTGCCCTTTTTTTCTCAAAAATTCATCTGTTTTAGTACAAATTTATCTTTCTTGGATAAAAATTCAACTATTTGGTAGAGAATTGAACTATTTCGTTAAAAATTCATCTCTTTTGGTTGAACAAATTCGTCTTTTTGGATGAAGAATTCAATTTTGTTCGTAGAAACTTATTTTTTGTTAAATAATTCATATTTTGATCTTAAAAAGTCAACTGGAATCTTTTCTGGATGAAAATTTAACTATTTTTGAAATTTTGTTTTCTTTTTTAATAAAAATTCATCTGTTTTGAGAGAAATTCATCTTTTTTGAATAAAAATGCAACTATTGTGTGGAGAAATCAACAATTTTGATGAAAAGTCATCCTTTTTGGTATTTTGGATTGAAAATTCCATTTTTTTTTCATGGAAACTTATTTTTTGGTTAAAAATTCATATTTTGATCCTGAAAAGTCAACTAAAATCTTTTTTAACAGAAAATTCAACTATTTTTTTTTTAATTATCTTTTCGAATTATAAATTCATCCGCTTTGGTAGAAATTTCTTTTTTAATGAAAATGCAACCTTGTAGTTGAAAATTATTCTTCTTTGCTTGAGTATTCAACTATTTTATTTGAAAGATTTGGTCAAATCACTTTGTTAAGAAATAATTTTAAGAGTTAGGTTTTTAGTTGAAAATTCATCTCTTTGGTTGAAAGTTTAACTATTCTGTTGAAAATTAATCTTTTTAAATTGAAAATTCAACAAATATATAATATAATAATATAAAAAATATAATAAAATTAATAAAATATATTATTAATGTTCAAGCAAAGAGATAAGTTTTTAACTTAAATTATGACTCTTTAACTAGAATTGTTGAATTTAAAAAACAAATGAATTTTCAACCAAAAAGATTTATTTTCAAACAATAAGATTAATTTATACCAAAAAAAGACGAATTTTTAACTAAAAATGATAATTTTTCAACTAAAAATTGAAGTGGTAAATTAATTAATGTTCAACCAAAGATATGAATTTTTAACTAAAATGATGAGTTTCAACTTCAATAGTTAAATTTTCAGTAAGAAATTAATTTTCAGCCAAAAAAAAAAAAAAAAAAAATTTTTTCAACAAAATAGCTCATTTTTCAACCATAGAGATAAATATTGAAGAACAAATTATCAATTTTCAATCAAAAACATAAGTTGAATTTTCTTCCAAAAAAGTTTTTTCAGTCAATATAGAGAGAAAATTGCAAACAAACTATTGAATTTTCAAGAAAAAATATGAATTTTTTAACCAAGAAGATTAATTTTCTACCAAAAGGAACGAATTTTAACTTAAAAACATTAATTTCAAACCGAAAAAAACGAGTTTTCAATTTTATATTGGAATTTAAAAAAAATTGAGCACCCTGTCGAAAAAATGTCCCAACTTAAAAAAAAATCCCCGGAAATTGGTTGGAATCCGCACGAAAATAAATATTTTTTTAAAAAGTTTTTTTTAAGCGAATTTTCAGCGCTAATTTTGATATTTTTGCGGTTTTTTTAAATGTAAATTTCTAATACATAAAATAATACTTTATACTGTTAATTATATTTGTACATAAATTGTTTAAACAATTTATTAGTGTTTTTAAAAATTTTCTCTTAGAATAGTTAGAGTCGCGGTTTTTTTAAATTGACCACTTTTTGTCCAATTTTCAAGTAGAGTGAGGTAATAATTATTGATAACAAAAATAATTGTTTCAACAATTTATTATTATTATTATTAATATTGTCTTTAAATAATGATAGAAATTACGATTTTTTAAAATTTTTGTCCGCTTTTCACTTGAAGTGAGTTAACATTTTATTCAATTTAGCAACAATAAATGTTTAAGCAAATTATTGTTTATAACTATCTTCTATATTAATACTAGATAGTTGCGGTTTTTTTCTGAAATTTTAAACTGTTTGTCCACTTTTCATTTAGGGTAAAGTAATCATTGATTCAAGTGAACAAAAATAATTGTTTCAACAATTTATACTTATTATTAATAATGTTTTCTTTGTTTAATGGTAGAAAGTTGCGGTTTTTCTGAAATTTTTAACCATTTGTCTATTTTTCACTTGAAGTAACTTAATAATTAATTAAAATTAGCATAAATAATTGCATAAACAAATTATTGTTTATAACGATCTTCCCTTAGATAAGGGCTAGAAAGTTGCGGTTTGTCCTGAAATGCTTAACTTTGATTTACCTTTTTAGTTATGAACAAATAATAAATAAACATTAGAGAGAATCATATTTCAAACAATCTCTTTCTTCTTTTTAAATATATTTTTCTGAAATAAAATAGATATATGAAATATTTTTTAAATATTCTACATGGATCATATTAAATGTAAATTCTCATTGAAGTAGTTGCTGAGGGCCTTTTTGTTCAAAATAACAATAATATTTAATATTTGTTCCTAACTTGTATTAATTATTAACTCATTAAGTAAAAAGTTGACAAAAAGTTGAAAAATTCAGAAAAAAACCGCAACTTTCTAGCAGTTATCTAAGGAATGATAATTATAAACAATAAATTATCTAAACAATTATGTTTCTTAACTTGCATCAATTATTACTTTACTAAGTAAGTGAAAAGTTGACAAAAAGTGGAACATTTTGGAAAAAAACTGCAGTTTTCTAGCATTATTCTAAGAGAAAATTATTGACAATAATAATAAATTGTTTAAACAATTATTTTTGTTAGAAATAATTCATTATTATCGCACTCTACTTGAAAATTGGACAAAAAGTGGTAAATTTAAAAAAAAAAAACGCGACTCTAACTATTCTAAGAGAAATGGTTAAAAACAGTAATAAATTGTTTTAAAAAATGTATGTAGAAATATAATTATCAGTATAAAAAAACCGCTAAAAAATCATAATTAGCGCTAAAAACTATTAGCTAAATAAAGTTAGATAAAAATAGTAGCTCAGCTAATATTGACGATTCTGAATTAAATTTACCAAAAGAAAATGGATTTACTTTTTTGTAGATTCGAACAAATTTTCGGACGATATGCATGAAAATTCGAAAAAAAAAAGAATTTGGACCACCCTGATCAAGCTAATTATTGAAACGTCGATTACCAAAATATTGCGTGACTATCAGTGGTGTAGTCCTGAAAGAAAAAAAGGTCTGGTGGTACTTTCCATAAACTACGTTACCAGTTTGAAGTGATGAATTTTTAACCACATAGTTGATTTTTCAAACAAGAATTATTTTCTACCAAAAAAAAAAAAAAACGAATTTTCAAGAAAATACGTGAATTTGCAACCAGCCACTCAAATTTACAACTAAAAAAGTTACATTTTAGACCAAAAATGGGGTAGTGCAATTTTCAGTTATTAAACTTCATTTTCAACCAATGAAATGAATTCTGAAACCAAAAAATGAATTTCATAGCAGATTAATTTTCTATAAAAATGGAATTTAATTTTAAGCTTAAAAAATTAATCATGAACAAAAGGAGATAGCGAATGTTCAATAAAAGAGTTAAATTTTCAATCAAATAATTTTTTAATTAAAATAATTAATGTTCAAAATGAAAAATTAATTTTTAACCAAATAGTTCATTTTCAACCAAAAAGATAAATTTTCAACAAAAAAATTGAATAGTTAGTACATTTTCTGTTTAAAAAAATTAATTTTTAACAAAAAAAAAAAAGAATTTTTAAAGAAATAGTTCAATCTTTTACCAAAGCAATTAATTTTCAACTAAAATGATTAATCTTCAACTAAAAAATGGATTTATAACCAAATATTTAAATTTTCAACCAAAAAGTTTCATTTTCTATTAAACAAGATGAATTTTCAAAAAAAAAGAACGATTTTTTAGCAAAATAGTTAAATATAATAAGAATGTCCAACTATATTTTTGGGTAAAACATCTTTTTTTTATATTGAAAAGGTTACTATTATATTTTTGGGTATGGAGTTCATGTTGTTTGGTTAAAATTCTATTATTTGATTGCAAATTTAATTATTTTGTTGAAAATGCAACTATTGCAACTAAATATGGTTAAAAAGTAATATTTTTAACAAAAATTCAACTACTTTGTTAACAAATTATTTTTTTTTTTAGTTGAAATACGTATTTTTTTTATAGAATCTCCTTGGTCGAAAATTCATCATTTTGCTTGAAAAATTAACTATTTTAATGAAAATTCGTGCAATATTTGGTTGCATACAAATTTTTTAAACTGAAGATTTAACTATTGCATTTTTAGTGAAAAACGTATCTTTTTTAGTTAAAAATTGAACTATTTGGTTAAAAATTGAACTATTTGGTTAAAATTCATATATTTTGTTAAAAATTCTACTATTTTGTAGAAAAATGATGTTTTTGGCTTAAAAATTTAACAATTTGGTACAAAATCAAACTATTTGGTAGAAAATTCAAGGTTTGGGTTGAAAACGAAACTATTTGATTGAAAATTCAACTTTTTTGCAGATAATTCATCTTTTTGGCTTTAAAATTTAATGATTTAGTTAAAAATTCATGGACTGTTCAAAATTCGTCTTGTTTGGTAGAACATTAATCTTCTGGATGAAAAATTCATCTTTTTGGTTGAAAATTCATTTTTTTTTTCTGTTAAAACTTTTTTTTTATCTGAAAATTTAACTATTCCATGTTTCGTTGCAACTTTATCCTGTATATTAAATAAGTTGGAAATACGTCTTTTTTTTATAGAATCTTCTTGGTTGAAAATTCATAATTTTGGTTGAAAATTTAACAATTTTGTTGAAAATTCATTTTTTTTTCTTCAAAGTCATATTTTTCTATCAGAGTTTTTATCTGAAAATTTAACTATTTCGCGGAAAATTCATGTATTTTGTTGAAAAGTCGTCTTTTTGTGTAGAAAGTTAATCTTGTTTGTTAAAAATTCAACTATTTGGTATAAAATTCATATATTTTGCTTTAAAAAATTGTCTTTTTGTTTAGAAAATTATTCTTTTTGTTAAAAGTTCAACTTTTGGTTTGAGAATCATACTATGTTGTTAAAAATTCATCTTTTACAACTTAATTGTTTAAAACTTTCGATTTTTTAGCTCAAAAGCTTCACTTTTTGTTTAAAATTCATCTTTTATAGTAGAAAAGTCACCTATGTTCGTTGAAAATTACCTTTTTTGATGAAAATTCAACTCGTCTTCTAAAAATGTTGTCTTTTTGTCTTGAAAATTCAAATACTTGACTGATTTTTGATCTTTTTGTTTGAAAATGCGACCATTTAATTGAAAATGCATCTTCATATGCTGAAAATTCATCTATTTTGTTAAAGTTATCGTTTTGGATTGAAAATTCATCTTTTATGGCAAAAAAGTCATCCTTCTTGGTTGAAAATTTATCTTTCTTGGTTGAAAAGTAACTTTTTTGTTAAAAATGCAACTGACTTCGAAACAATTCGTCTCATGGCTTGAAAATTTTACTATTCGGTGAAATCTTCAACTACTTTTTGGAAAACTCGTTTCTTTTACTAGAAAGTATATCTATTTGAGCAACTGTTTGCTTGAAAATTAATTTTGAATTCAATATGACATTTACGTTAATTTTATTTAAAAGAATTTATCAACGTAAAATAAGTATTTAGCCAACGGCTACTTTAATTTTTGGGAAGGTCCAAAAAGCCCGAAATTGGTAACATAATTTATGTCTGGAAAAACTTTCCGTATGACAAGAAAGTGGCTTGGCGCCGCTAGGCCTTGAAAATATTACCCTGGCGTCACCAGGCCTCAACTACACCACTGGTGATTGCTGATTTCATAAGCCGGACTTTTTCAAGTTTCAAATCGAGTCCATGAAATTAGTCATCATGCCAAGTTTTTGTAGCATTTACAGTGATAAAGACTCGATTTATTGATGGTCGAGTAGCAAAAAAGAGAATATTTATGAATTATGATATTGACCTGTATCTTCGAGCTCTTGTGGAAGAGTATAAATCACGCATTGTATTTATAAATCATCATATTCACATACACATACGCATATTATCATAATCATGCACAACCTTAATATGTGAAAATCTCTTCCCTAACTTAAAGCTTTCAAGATTGTAAGATACTTTAATATTATATCGACGAATGTACTTGAAAATAAAGTGCATTTAGTTTAAATTACGTTATATTTATTAAATTATCTATTGTATTGATACTTACAAAGCAATCAATTTATCGTAGAATGTACATAAGCTTTAGTTCAGTTCAGCAAAGTATTTACAGTATTAACTTTTTTTTAATTTCATAGATGTTGAGTATGAAATTCAGATTTTGTGATACTTGTATTTATTATAAATTTATTTCTTTCGCCCGCCGCCACCGCCCAGGATTGCGAGAACCCGGATGAAAATGTTGATGATATCTGTGTAAATGTGTAGGGCACTGAAAAAAAAACATCAGATTAATTTTATTTCTCGGTATTAATTTCGTTATTTTCATACCTCCATTTTAGAAATGTTAGAATTCTTTCGAGCTCTTTGTAATCCTTTTAAACTCCTGCAAATTCTTTTGAAACGTTTTAAATTCCTTGAATTTTCGAAATTCCTTACATTATTCTAAATTCTCTGAATTCTACAGAATTCCAGATTTTATTATTATTATATTTTTTAGTCCACAGAATTCAAGGAATTAAACTAATTCCAGAAATTCAGGAAATTGAGCGAACTCCAGGAATTCTTCGATTTCAAGGAATTCAAGAACTTTAAGAAATTGAGCGAATTCAAATAATTCAGCGAAATTTTTCAATTCCTTGAATTCCTCTTGATTTTCTGGAACTCTTGTAGTTGTTCTAAATTCTTCTAAATCCCTGGTATTCTTTTATTGGAATTTCATAAATTCCGGGAATTCAACAAATACATCGAATTCCAGGAATTGTGCGAATTATTTTGAATTTCTTGAAATGCTTTTAAATTCTCAAATTCCTCGAAATCTCCTGAATTCAACTAACTCAAGTAATTAGGCTAATTCAACGAATTCAAGAAATTAAGCGAATTCAAAGAATTGTTTAAATTCCTTTAAATCATCTGAATTCCTCTTAATTCTCGAAATCCCTTAAATTAATACAAATTCCTTTAATCATTCTAAATCCCTGGTATTATTTTGAAGTCCTTGGAATTTAACGAAGTCTTCGAATTCAATAAATTCAAGGAATTTAGAGAATTCAGGAGATTCAAGGAAATCAGCGTATTCAATAAATGCAAACGAATTGCATGAATTCCATGGGTTCAAGGAACTCCTTCATAATTCCCCGAATTTCTTGAATTCTTGGAATTAGTTGAAATGAGAGAATTGAGTAGATTCAAGGAATTCAACGATTCCAAGAAATTCCTTGAATAAGCTGAATTCGCTTAATTCCTTAAATTTTATAAATTCGATTAATTCAGGAGATCTCAATGAATTTGACAAAGGTTAGGAGCATTCTAAAAAATTCAAAAGAATTCGCTTGATTCCTGGAATTCGAGGAATTTCTGGAATTTTTTATATTCCTTGAACCTCCTAAATTCTCCTGATTTCTTGAATTCCAAGGACTTCAAGATAATTCCAGAAATTTAGAAGAATTCTGGGAATATAAAATATTTCCAAGAATTCAGAAAATTTCAAGGAATTAGGCGAATTTCGGAGATTCAAGGAATTCAATTCTTTTGAATTTCTTGTAATGCTTTTAAACTCTTTCAAATTCTTCGAAATCTTGTAAATCAATCTTCAACAGATTCAAAGAATTAAGCAAATTCAGGAGATTCAAGTAATTCAACTAAGTCCAAAAATTCACTGTATTTAAGGAATTTAAACGAATTGCATGAATTCTTCTGATTCGCGGAATGACTTAAATTCTTGGAATTCGTAGAATTTCTTGAATTATCGGAATTCCTGGAATACTTTGAATTTGTGAAATTCCTCGAATCTGCTCAATTGTTTGCATTCAAGTAATTCAACGAATGCCAAGGAGTCAACGAAGCCCAGGAATTCAAAAAATTCTAGGAACTTAACACAGACAAGGAATACAAAAACTTTCAGAAATCTAAGAGATTCAAGAAATCAAGCCAATTCAACCGATTCAAGGACTTCAGCGCATTCAATGAATTCAAACGAATTGCATGAATTACACGGGCTCAAAAATTTTCTTTATAATTCCCGTAATTTCTGGAATTCAAATTGAGAAGACTTAAAGAATTTCTTAGATAAGCTGAATTCCTTCAACAAGTTGAATTCGCTCAATTCCTTAAGATTTCGCTCAATTAGCTGAATTCTTGGATTCGTTGAATTCTTCGTATTCATTCAATCTCATGAATTCACTTAATTCCTTGAATTTATTGAATTGAAATTCAGAATATTTCAAGGAATGTAAATAGTTCCTTGAATTTATTGAATTCCATGGACTTCAAAATAAGGCAAGGAATTCAGAAGAATTCGGAGAATTTAGAATAATTCGCCCAATTCCTTGAATTCTAAGAACTTCGAAATAATGCCAGAAATTTAAAAAAATTTAGAGAATTTAGAATAATTCGCAGAATTCCGAGAATTAAGAATATTTTAAGAATTCCCTGAACTCCTTGCATTAATCTAAAGTCCTTGGAATTCAAGCGAAATTAAAGTAATTCCTCGAAGCTGTTGCAATTCGTTTGAATTCCTCGAATACCTCAAATACTTTGAATTCCTTGAATACGTTGAATTCGTTAAATTCCGAGATCAAAATAATGCAAGGAATTCACAAAATTTGGAATAATTCAAAGAATTCGCATGAATTCAAAGATTTTAGAAGGTTTTAAGGAATTTGATAGAAATGAAGAGTTTAAAAGCAGTTCAAAATAATTAACTCAATTCCTTGACTTCGTTTAATTCCTTGAACTCCAAGGACAGGAGAATGGTGCAAGGAATTCAGATGATTTCAAAAGAATTTTAAAGAGTTTAAAAGCATCCCAAGCAATACAAAAGAATTTAAGGAATTCAGAGGATATCAAGGAGTGTGAGTTAATAATCGTTCCCAGAAATTCAAAAGACTGCAAGGAACTCAAAGATATTCAAGTGAATTAAAAACAATTTCAAATAAACTAAACCAGAGGGAATCACTAAACCTGTCTGCTGTTTGATCTGCCATTTATCGCCACGTACGCATACTAAGACGAGGGGGCAAACACAAAAAGCAGAGTTATCAGTTTAAGCAATCAACACCAGCCTGGTCAGTTTAAAGGAACAGTTCGGAAGAGGTTCTTTCAAAATTGAGGTATCGATTTACGCATGGATCAAAAGAAACTTACTTATTGATTGGATCAAAAGCTTGGTGTCCGCTCATGTTGTACTTCGGATAGGTCTCAGCCTTCTTGATGACCTTTTGCGTATCGTACAAAAGAAACATGGAGAAGAGAATGAGACCTCCATATAAGACCATGGAGTGGAGTCCAGAACCCAGAACTGTTGTTGGTGGAACGAAGAAAGTTGCCAGAGAGCTGGCAAAGACGACTCCAAACCCAATTGCGAGAGGTCCGCCCATCTGGAGGAACTTCTCACTAGGAGCGCAAGCAGCCAAGGTGGACAATCCTCCAACTATTCCAGCGGTGTAAATGCCAGCCCGAAGAACTAGAGTTCCACCCATAAAGTACAGTGGCGCGAAAATTGCACCAACAATTCCGGTATGGATCAACCAGGCCACGTGCTTCGCGGTAAATCCTTCCTCGTAGGGCATGTTTTGAACGATTGCTGAGGATAATACTAAAGATCCTATCGTGAGTGCAAGTGCAAGGAAACCTTGATTGGAGACTGCTCTCATGATGGCGGGAGATCGAAGAACCATAGCAGCTGATGCGACAGTTGCAGCTACAGATGCTGCTGTGTACATATACGTCGACCGAATCCTCTCCTTCACGTATTGTGGCCAAGCTCTGTGGAGAGTAAATTACCATTTTTAATATCAGGGTGTCTACTGAAACCCTAACAAAAAATTCCCTACAAATTCCGGTTTTTTTCCAGGTATCTCAAGAATTTTACAGGTATAACTCTGTAATTTAAAAAATGTATATGCTTATTTCACTCTAGAATCTGATATTTGTTTAAACAATAAATGCTTCAAATTCTCTTTAATGCTCTATAAATGCTATATGTTCGAGCTTAAAGGCTGAGCATATTCTCGAGAGCATTTGCTCAACATAAATACTTGAGCATTTAAGAATTCTAAACTTACTGTGCATGATCAATGGCTCCGGTCTCCGATGAAAGACCTAATCCATAGAAACAGAGTGCGCCTAATCCTAAAGCACTGGCACCAGCAACAGCCCCTTTCCCGATGTTAAAAGCTGTTGAAAAAAATAAATTAGATTCAGTTTGCATAATTGAGGTGCCTGCTAAAATCCTGGAAAAAATGCCCTGACAATTCCAGTTTTTCCAGGTATAATTTTTCAAAGTGCGTCGAGTCATTCAAAATTTTGTTTAAACAATCGACTCGAAATATGTATACAGTTTCGCGAGTTTAATGTTTTTTAGCTCGTTCCATCAACCAAACAGATGAATTTTCTATGAAAACAGGGGAATCTTCAACCAAAAAAGACGAATTTTCAACAAAACAGGACATTTCTAACCAAGAAGATGAATTTTCAAAACAAATTATGTATTTTTAGACCAAAGGGTGATTTTTAATCAGGAAGATTAATTTTCTACCAAAAAGGACGAATTTTCAACTAAAATTATGAAGTTTCAATAAAAAATTAAGTTTTAACAAAAATTGTTCAGCTTTTAACAGAATTTCAACCAAAAAACATAAATTTTCATCGAAAAATATAACACATAATTCGATATATCAACAAAAAAAATTTAAATTTAAAATTAAAAACTAGCAATTTTATCTAAATTGCAATTTTGATCAGGATTCATAATAATTCAAACGATAGCCCTTTTTATACATTTTTAATTCGAACTATTATTTTATTGTTATTCCCTAATTTTCCTGGCTCTAAAGTGCCAAATTAACTGAAAAAATTTGAGTTTTTACATTTTTCACAAGTTTTTAAATAATAGGATTAATGAATCAATTTATTTCATAATTTCGGCAAAAAATGTAACCGAAAGTAACCTATTTATAAAATAAGTAGCTTTTTAGTAACCGCGGATCAACAAAGTAACTAAGTTACTAAAAAGTAACCCGTTCCGAGCCCTGTATTATTCGTATTATTAAAATTAAAGTGCATTTATGTAAAATTAATGTGGTTTCTCCAATAAATTTAAAGTAAACCGCTTCGAATTCCTAACTTTTCAAGTGAAAATATTGCACTTTCTACCAGAAAAAGATTTTGCAACAAAATACAGGAATTTAGTTGAATTCTAAACTAAAAAAGATAAATTTTTAACCAAATAGTTGAATTTTAAACTAAAAAAGATTTTTAAAAAAGAATTTAATTAATTTGCAACGAAGTAATCTTATTTTCAGCCAAAAAGACGAATTTTCTGTTAAAATTATAAATATTTATCTGAAATACTTGAATTTTCAACTAAGACGATGAATCGTCAACAGAATTCTATTAGTATTATTTATTATTATTAGTATTATTAGTATTTTGAACAAAAAAAGTTGATTTTTAGTTTATTATTATTAAATTAATGTTCAATCGGAAAGATAAAATTTTAAATAAAACGATGAATCTTTAACTATAATAATTCAATTTTCAACCAAGAAGATCAATTTCTACCAAAAAGAACGAAATTTCAAAAGAAACATAATTTTTTAGCTGTATAAACTATAAAATGAATCTTCTTCTATGAAAATTTATCTTTTTTGCTGTAAGTTCAACTACTATTTTGTTAAAAAATCGTATTTTTTGGTTCATTTTAACTGGTAGAAAAATCGTTTTTTTGTTTTTGAAAATTAAGTTTTTAAACTAAAAATGTAACTTATTCCATTTTGGTTAAAAACTTATCTTTTTTAGTTCAAAATTCATAGTTCCGGGTGGAAAAATCAACCGTTTTGTGGAAACCTCATGTATTTCGTTAGATGTTCCTCTTTTTGGGTATAAACTATAAAATTATTCTTCTTTTTTGAAAATTCATCTTTCTAGCTGTGAATTCAACTATTTTGTTAAAAAGTCATCTTTTTTTAATTTTAATTGGCAGAAAATTCGTTTTTTTTTTGTTGAAAATAAAGTTTTTAAACTAAAAATTTAATTATTCCATTTTTGGTGGGAAACTTATCTTTTTTTGTTTAAAATTAAACTATTTCGTTAAAAATTAAACTATTTATTTGAATAATTAACAACTTGGTAGAAAACGAACTTTTTTGTTGAAAATTCATAGTACCGGGTGGAAAATCGAGCGGTTTTGTCGAAAATACATGTATTTCGTTGACAATTTTTCGTTTTGATAGAAAATTAACCTTATTTTTCGAAAAATCATCTGTTTGACTGTGGGTTGAAGTATACAGTTACAAAATCGTCTTTTTGTTTCATTTTAAATAGTATAAAATTATTTTTTTTTTTGTTCAAAATTAATTTTTTTAACTGAAAGTCTTAACTATGTATGTATTCCATTTAAGATTTAAAAAAATTTTTAGTTTAAAATTCAACTGTTTGGTTGAAAATTGAACTATTTATTTGAAAAATTAACTGCTTTGTAGGAAATTATCTTTTTGTTAGTTCATGAGGTCGGATAGAAAATTCATCTGTCTTGTGGAAAATTCTTGTGGAAAACTTATATTTTTTAGTTGAAAATTAATCTATTTATATGAAACTGTATCTCTCTCGATTAAAAATTCATCTTTGTAGGTTTAAAATTCAAGTGTTTTGTTGAGTCATTTTTTTATTAGAAAAAATGCAACTATTTTTGGACAATTCGTTCTTTTGGATTTTTTTTTCTACCAAAAGACACAAGAGAAGGGGGTGATACTTTAAAAAATAAAAAAATAAAATTTTTTGGGCCACCCTAATGACCCCTTAGGTTAGCATGCGTATTTAGATTCAAAAATGATTGTTTTGCCTTATAAAATGAATCATCCTAACATATATATATATATATATACATATATACTAAAAATTACATAATTCCTGGTGTTTCTTACAGATATCAGAGTATGTTTATGTCATACGCAGTTACGGAAAAACTGATTCAAGATATATAATATACAATATAAAATGAATGTTGAATTTCACCGTAGAAACCATAGGACAAATTATAGAACAGAAATGTATTCTTTAGCATTTTTGAACTGAGAATAATAAAAATTAAATAATTCCTGGTGTTTTTCACAGATATCAGATTATTTTTATGTCATACGTAGTGTTCTAAAGAGTTTGAGTGCATGGAGAAATTCTCACGAGCATGAGAATATGCTCGAGAATATGCTCGACCTTTATGTGCTTTGAGAATTTAATAAGCATTGATAAGCATTTTGAATTAGAATTACAAAAATCGTATTTTCTACTTTTATTGATAATAATTACATTATTTAAATTTCGCGGAAAAATTCATCCCTTCAAAATTTATAAGGGTGGTTTATAAACTCTTCTAGGTATAAAACCAGATTAATTTCATACCAAAAAAGGCTCATTTCGAATAAAGTACAGGAACTAAAATGTTAATTTAAATAGTTAAAATGTCCGAAAAATAAATGTTCAACCAAGAAAAACAAATTTTGAACAAAATCCTTTTTTTTATAAAAAGCCTTTTTGACCAAAAATAGACAAATTAAATTTTCTACTAAAAAGAAACGAATTTTCAACTAAGGAAATGGATTTTTAATCACAATGATGAACTTTCAACCAAAAGCATGAAATTTTGTCCAAATGGTGGATTTTTCAGTCCTAAATCCACAAAAAATGGAATAGTTGAAGTGAATTTTAACGAAAATTATGAATCTTCAGCTACAAAATTTAATTATCACCCAAATACATGAATTTTAAACTAAGAAGATAAATTTTCTACCGAAAATAAAGTAGGATAATTTTCAGTTAGTCAAATAAATTTTCAATAAAAAAACAAACGAATTTTCAACCAAAGGAATGAATTTTTAAACAAAAGGATGAAATTTCAACTAATGAGAGTATTCTTTTACAAAAAGAAGACGGCTTTTCAACAAATAGTTGAATTCTCAGTAAAAAAATTAATTTTGAAACAAAAATAAGCAATTTTGTCCAAATTGTGGATTTTTCAATCCAAAAGACGAATTTTCAACTAAACAGTTTATTCTCAATGAAAGAAATCAAGTCTTAACAAAGAATAAAATAGTTAAATTTTCTGCTACACAGATAATTTTTTAACGAAAAAGATTCTATTTCTATCAGAAAAGGTAAATTTTCCACAAAAAATGGAACAGTTAATGTTAATTTTCAACCAAAATGATCTATCATCAACTAAAAAAATTTCAATTTCCAACCAAACTCATGAACTTTCAAGTAAACAGATAAATTATCGATCAAAAATAAAATAGTTAAATTTTCAGTTAGTAAAATAAGTTTTCAACCAAAAAAGGATCGAATTCTGAAACAAAGAAACTAATTTTTTACCAAAAAGATGAAATTTCAACTAATGAGAGAGTATTCTTTTACAGCAAAAAGTACGGATTTTCAACAAATAGTTAAATTTTTACCGAAAACAGATAAATGTTCAACTAAAAATAAAATAGTTTAGTTTTCAGTAAAAAAAATTAATTTTCAATAAAATTTAGGTAAATTTTCAACCAAGTAGTATAATTTTCAATCAAGCAGATTAAATTTCTATCAGAAAAGATAAATTTCAGAAAAAAATAGAACAGTTATACATTTCCAGTTAAAAAAATTAATTCTAAATAAGAAAAATCTTATTTTCAACCAAAAAGATCAATTTTCAACCAATATGATGAATTTTTAAGAAAGTACATGAATTTTCAACCAATTATTTGAATTTTTAAAGGAACTTCAAACCAAAAGGATGAATTAGTCACCAAGAAGATTAAATATTCTCCCACAAAATTCGAGTTTTCAATAAAATACAGGAATTTCTAACCGAATATTTGAATTTCTAACATAAGAAGATAAATTGTGAACCAGACATGTACGAGTTCAATTTTCAGTTAAAGCAATTAACTTTCATCTAGTAAACATAATTTTCAACAAAATAACTAAATTTCGAACAAAAGAAGGAGGTTTTAACTAAAATGATGAAACGTCAACCAAATAAATGAATTTTTAATAAAGTAGTTCCACTTCCAAGTAAGTAGTTGAATTTTCTACTAAAAAAGATGAATTCTCCACGAAAAACGTGATATATTATACTTCAACCACAAAAAGGATTTTAATTTTATACCAAAAACAGTTTAATCCTATTCTAAAAAGTTCATTGAGTCGAAGTCGAAATATCGTAATGCCTATTCCCGCACTTCTGATTCGTTGCTTAAGTATCGATTTCGACAATCGATATTTACCGCGCGGCGATGCATGCGCAGTTGAGTGAGGGGCACGAATTGAGAACACTGCAGTGGATAAAGCGACAGTTGAGAAGCACGCGCACGTGTAGTGTTCTAAAGAGTTTAAGTGCTCGGAGAAATTCTCACGAGCATGAGAATATGCTCGACCTTTATGTTCTTTTAGAATTTAATGAGCATTTTTGAGCATTTTGAATTGGGATTCAAACAATCGTATTTTCTACTTTCATTAATAATAATTACATTGTTTAAATTTCGCGGGATAATGCATCACTTTAAATTCAACTAAAAACATTAATTCTCTATCAAAAAGACTCATTTTAAACAAATCACACAAATTTTCATGTACAAAAAATCAATTTTCAACCAAAATTAGAACAGTTGAAATGTCAGAAAAATAAATGTTCAACAGAAAAAAAAATCCAACAAGATATATTTTTTTCATTGAAACAAATGATTTTTTAACAAAAAACATAACAATTAAATTTGTAGTTGGGACAATCAATTTTCAATCAAAAAAATGAATTCTCAACAAAATAATTTAATCTGAAACTAAAAAAGATAAATTTACAAACCAAACATATAATATTTAAAATTTGCAGTTAGAGAAGAATATTTAAAAAAAACGAGTTTTCAGTAAAATTAATTAATTTTTAACTCAATTTTCAATTTTCACCGAAAAAATTAATCTTCAATAAAATTAAAGTAAATTTTCAACGAAATAGTATAATTTTCAACTAAGAAAAAGATGTGTTCTTTTGATATCAAAAAAAAAGATTTTTTAACGACATAATTCAATTTTAAACTAAAAAAGATAAGTTTACAAACCAAAAATATAATATTTCAATTTTCAGTTACAGAAGTATATTGAGAAAAAACGAGTTTTCAGCGAAATTAAATAATTTTCAACTAAAAATATAAATTTTCAAGCAAAAATGGAATAGTTATATCTTCTGTTAGAAAAATTAATTTTCATCCAAAAAGAAACAAATTTTCAACCGAAGAAATTAATTTTCTATCACAATGATGAATTTTCAATTCATTAAATTTTCTACTGAACAGATAATTTTTTAACGAAAAAGATTACATTTCTATCAAAAAAAGTAAATTTGCCACAAAAAATGGAATAGTTAAAGTGAATTTTCAACTAAAATGATGAATCTTCAATTTAAACAAATTTAATTTTTGACCAAATACATGAATTTCAAACTAAAAAAATTAATTTTCCACCAAAAATAAAGTAGGATAATTTTCAGTTCCTAAAATAAATTTTCAAACAAAAAACAAACGAATTGTCAACAAAACTGTTAAATTTTCAACCAAAAAGGTGAAATTTCAACTAATGAGAGTACTCTTCTACCAAAAAAGACGGATTTTCAACAAATAGTTGAATTTTAATCTAAAACAGATAAATTTTCAACTAAAAATAGAATACCTATTTAAATTTTCAGTAAAAATATTAATTTCCAATCAAATTAAAGTAAATTTTCAACGAAATAGTATAATTTTTAACCAAGAAGACTACATTTTTATCAAAAAAGATAAATTATCGACAAAAAATGGAACAGTTATATTTCCAGCTTAAAAAATTAATTCTAAATAAGAAAAAAACAAATTTCAAATCAAAACGATCAATTTTCAACCGATAATATGAATTTTCTTACAAAATAGATGAATTTTTTAACAAAGTACATGAATTTTCAAACAAATATTTTTATTTTTTAAGGTATTTCCAACCAAAAAGATGAATTAGTCACAAAAAAAAAAGAAATATTCTCCCACAAAATTTGAATTTGCAACAAAATACAGGAATTTTAAACCAAAAATTTGAATCTTCAACTTGAGAAGATAAATTTTAAACTAAACATTAAATTGTGATGGACAATTGTATGTGGCGTTTTCGCGAGTTAGGTCTGGGCAAACATTACGGATTTTCTTAGGAGAACAACGCCAAAGTGATTTGGTTAAAAATTATGTGTTCACAGAATTGTTTAAATAGATTATAGTTGAATACGATATACATAGCAATAATATTGAATGTATTTAATTATTATTACACCATTTTGTTCATGATTTTTAGGCATATGTACTTTTATAAGAATCTTAAATAATTGAAAAACTTTAATCATCAGATAGAATTTTCAAAACTGTCATTAATCGAAATGAGTGAAACTATCGAAGAGTGAATTATCGAAAATTCCCCAACTTTTGTCAGGTTATTCCTGACATTCCCTGACTTTCTGGAATTACCTGACCTATAGTAACTCTGTAATTTAAAAAAAGTATACGTCCATTTGATTCTAGAATGTCTGTAAAAATGTATGTATTAACTATGATATATATTTGTTTAAACAATAAGTGCTTTAAATTCTCGTAAATGCTCTGTTTGAGCTCAAATTCTGAGCATATTCTCGAAAGCATTTGCGCAACATAAATTCTGGAGCATTTAAGAACTCTAGTCATACGTAGTTACGGAAAAATTCATAATATACAATATAAAATATAAAATAAATGTTGAATTTCACCGTAGAAATCATAGGATAAATTACAGAAGAAAAGTGTATTTTTCAGCATCCTTGAAGTAGGAAAATAAATGATAAAGTAAATGAAAAAATGAACTCACCAGTTTCACCTGCAGGTTTTGAAACCTTCTCGACGAGGCTTTCTCGGGCACGAGCGGATCGAGTGAAACTTTGCCTTCCATCGCTCGCGAATAATCTGGCAATCTGTGCCCTAGGAAGTACAGGTTTTGGAGCTTTCAAGAAGCTCGTTACTTGTGGAGAAAGCGACGAACGACAGACCTTCAGGATCAACATTTTTAGATTTGGTTTGGTATCTAAAAGGTCGAAAATACAAAATAAGATTGATATCTGAATCACAAAGCATTGAGATTCTTTCGATTTTGGAATAAAATCAATATCGTACGAATGATGCAACTTCGTTGTTGGAATGGAGGTTATGGTTAAATATTAGGGAATAGATGACTTTTCAGAATGTTTTGATATTTTCCAGAGGACATTATCTGACGCCAATGCATTTTTTCACATAAAAATTTTCTATGATTTTGAAGTTTACTCACATTATGTAATGTACGTTCAATTGTTCTTGAGAGCAAATCGAAATTGGACGTGAATTCTGGAAATTGTCAGATATTGTCATATGTTATAAATGACAATATTCGATCTGCGCATGTCAATGAAGTTTCTAGATTTGAAAGCAAGGTGCGTGGAGGACAAAGGTGTCGCGACGCTTGAGACGAGTTTACGAAAATTCTGCGCAGATCACCACTCGCCATCTGTTCGGGTCCGAGTTCTGCGAAAATTCAAATTTAATATATGAAAAATTGCTTTTCTCATACAAATTATTAATAAAAGTTTATAGTTCATTTGTAAAATGAAGTGAAAGACTAAGCCATTTAGTTTGAGAAGAAAAAATTTAACATTTCAATTACTGATCAGTTTTTCTTACGTAGAAAGTAGTAGAAAAATAGAATAGAATAGAAAAACAGTAGAATTTTCAACCAAAAAGATGCGTTTTCAAAAAAAAAGATTAAGTGCCTACTAGAAAGAAAAATTTCCAACAACATTCATAAGTTGGCAACTAAATATTTTTAATTCTAACTAAAAAACTCAAATTTTCTACTAAAATAAAAAAAAAAATCAAGGAAATTGTAAGATTTTCAAGTAACAAAATTAATTTCTAACCATAAATGGAATATTGAAATTTTCAGATTGAAAATTAAATTTACAACAATACAGTTCAATCTATAACAAGAAAAGTGACGAACATTAAATGAAATACTTCATTTTTAAATTCAAAAATTAATTTGAAAAGAATTTCAATTAAATATCTAAATTTTCAATAGAAAATAATGAATTTTCAACCAGAAAGGTGCATTTTCGAACAAAAAGATTAATTTTCTACCAAAAAGTCGAATTCCCAAATAAAAAATTAATTTTCAACCAAAAAAGCGAATTTTTCAATAAAATAGTTAAATTTTCAGCCATGAAGATGAAATTTCAACTAAAGTAAAACTTTGAACCAAAAATGATTAATTATTTTTAACAAAAAGTTGAATATTTGATATTCCAACCAAAAAAGATGTCAAATATTCTATAATATTAAATAAACAGTTGCATCTAAACGGAAAAGACAAACATTAAATGAAATACTCAATTTTCAAGTTAAAAAAATAAATAAAAAAAAAGATTCAATCAAATATTTAACTTTTCATTCAAAAATAATGAATTTTTAACCAAAACGGTGCATTTTCAAACAAAAATATTAATTTTCCACCAAAAAGTCGAATTCCCAAATAAGAAATTAATTTTCATCGAAAAAAAATATTTTTAAAAAGTAGTTAAATTTGTAATCAAAGAAATGAATTTTTAATCAAAATAAATGAACTTACAAACGATAATAATAATTTTTTAAAACGTCAATTTTCAAATCCATAGTTGAATTTTCAACTGAAAAGATCAATTTTCAAGAAAAGAAAAACGAATTTGTGAAAAATTAGTTAAATTTTCAATTAAAAAATAATTTCTCAACCAAAAAAAATTAATTTTCAATCAAGTACAAGAATTTTCATCCAAATGGTTTATTTTTAAACTAAAAGAGGCGAATTTCTAACAAAAAATGGACAAGTTAAATTTTCAGTTAATCAATTTTCGACAAAAAAAAGGAGTTTAAAAAAAAAGTTGAATTTTCAATAAAAACTAAATGCATTTCCAACCAAAAAGATTATTTTTCAACGCAAAGAGACGATTTTCATTAAAATCTGCAGCAGGCAGATATTTTAGATTAAAATTTCTTCTTTTTTTTGTTATAGAAAATTTTTGTTCTTGTTTGAAAATTCATTTATTTTGCTTAAAATTTCATCCATATGATTGAAAATTAAACTACTTTGTTGAAAATTTGTATTTGTTAAAAATGAATCTTTTTTTTAATTTTTTTTAATTAAAAAAGTATTTTTTTAGATTAATGAAATAAACATTTAAATATTCGATTTTTGATTGAAATTTTAAATATTCAACTTTTCGTTGCCGTTTTGAATATTCGATTTTTGGTTAAAAATTCATGTATTTTATTGAAAATGTGCCTCTTTCCGTTGAAAAAAAATCTTTTAGATTGAAAATTCATCTCTTTCTTGAAAAATCTTCTTTTTTTTTTGCTGAAAATTTAAATATTTTTTTTTAATATTTGCGTTTTTCTTATACTAGAAAATGAATTTTTTCAGTTGAAAATTCATCTATTTTGGTTGAAAATTAGAGTATTTTAATAAAAATTTCCCGAGTTTATAGGAAATTATTTTCTTTAATTGAAAATTATTTTTTTTTAACTAAATATTTAACTTCCATTTTTTGAAAATTTGTGTTATTTCCAGTTAAAGATTCATTTCTTTCATTCAATTATTATAGTTCATTTTTAGCTAAAAATGTTTCTCTTTCATGTGAAAATTCAACTATGTTGTTGCATATTCATAGAATGTTATTACTTTCCTTTGAAAATTCATTTCTTTGTTTGAAAATTTGACTGTTTTGTTGAAAATTCAATTTTCCTTGGTTGAAAATTAATTTTCTTTAACTGAAAATTCAACTCTCCAATTTTTGGTTGAAAATTTATCTTTTCAGTTGAAAATTAAATTTTTTTTTTAAATTAAATTTTTTATCTGAAGATTTATCTTTTTCATTCTTTTTTAAAAAAAATCAGTTCAAAATTCATCTCTATAGTCGAAAATTTAACAATTTTGTTGAAAATTTGTATCGTTGTTGATGGAAAATTATTTATATTGTATAACAATTCATCGATTTTGGTTATCGTAAAGAATTCTTTTTTTCAAAGTTAATAAAAAAATACAAATTTGTTCCATGCAATTAGTATTATTATTTGGCCCTCGGCATGTAGACATCTTGGATTTCCCCCACTCAACCTTCAGTGGGGGCAATCCAAGATGTCTGCACGCCGAGGGCCAAGCAATTTTTTCAAATTTTTTCAATAACTTGGAAAACAACAGATTTTTCCCGAAATACGAAATAGATGATTTCTCACACAAGAAGAATAATTTTCTATCCAAAAAATATGAATTATCAACTACACAGTTCAATTTTCAACTGAAAATCTAAATTTTCAACCAAAAATGCAATAGTGCAATTTTCAGATAAAAAATTCAATTTTCAACGAAAGAAATGAATTTTCAATAAAAAAGAGCAATTTTTAACTAGAATGAAACAGTTAAATTTTCATTAAAAAAATTAATTCTTAACCAATAAAAGATCGAATTTTCAAAAAAATAGTCTAATTTGCAACCAAAGAAATGAAATTCAAAACCAAAAAGATTAATATTCTACCGAATAAGACGAACAAAATAAATTAATTTTCAAAGAAGTAATTTTGTACTAAAAAGATGTATCTTAAATTTAAAAAAAAAATCTTTTTTAACATAATAAAACAATTTTCACAAAAGATAGTTAAATTTTCAACATGAAATAAATATTTTTTAACAGAATAAGAAATGAATTTTCAACTAAAAACGATAAATTCAAGAAAATGGAATGGTTATATATTCAGTTAAAAAAAAATAATTTTCAAACAAAAAAAACGGAACTTTCAAAAAAATCGGTAAATTGTCAACCGTTTTCCAACGAGAAGAATAATATTCTACCAAAAAAGACGAATTTTCAACAAAAGGCATGAATTTCCAACCATACATTGTTGAATTTTCAATAAATAGATACATTTTTCAATCAAAAATGGAATTGTTTCAACTTCTGTTAAAAAAATTATTCTGAACCAAAAAAAAAAAGAAGTTTCAGTAAAATAGATGAATTTAAAAAAAAAAAATTATTTTCAACCAAAAAGATGAATTTTCAAACAAGTAATTTTCTTCTAAAAAGACAGATTTTCAAGTGAACAAAGAAAAACAATAAGTAGACAATAATATTTTTCATAGTTGTTACAAAATAAAGTATCGTCCAATGTAACTGGTATTATTGCTTGACCCTCGGCATGCAGACATCTTGCGATTTGACGTCATCACATGAAGTACATGCCTAATCGAAAGCAAGGTCAACGTAAGTTGCGCAGTACAATAATAGATGGTAGCACTGGTTTCGATTATGGGGAATTTACTGATTTGCTTGTTTACCGACTGAGCAAAGTTTTTTTTCTTTATTCATAATAATAAAATTATTTGTTTCTGATTTTTTAGTAGATATTGCATTCAAATTAAATAAAAATTGTATTTATTAAAAATATATATAATTACTTTCATTTATTCTCTAACATACAATTCGTTAAATTTAAGTTATGCTATTCAAATTTCGCAATTTTTATTATTATAATCAGGAAGTAGTGCAAAAAGACCAATTCTTGAGCAGTGCATTTATTATTACAAAATATTATTCTATTAAATAATGTGACGTTAATGTTTTTTGCCTACTGCTTGATCTAAAATCCACATATTTTTAAATATTGATTATTAACTTTATAAGTTGTGAAAAAAATCTCTGTACCTCCGCTGGGATTCGAACGCCAGGTCTTTCAAATTCTATTATCTGAAATCTCCTGTTTTTATTATTTACACCACAACCAATTTCTCCCCCCCCCCCCCCCCTCCATTTATTGCCGTTATGTAACATTTTTGTATAATGTTTAAAAACGTAATGGACGCTTTGTAAATAAAAAAAATTTTTTTTAAAGATGAAGTATTGTTTCGAAATAAAGTAAAAAATCTAGAAGATTGTAAAGACCTTTTTATCTTTTACAGGATGTTACAAAATGTTAAGATAAATTCGGGTTTTCTTAAACGATATTTAGGACTTTTTGATCAATTTTCGGAATTTTTTCTAAGTTTTAAAATATTTTTAATCTATTCTAAACCTCTTAAATTCCTAAGAATATTTTTATTGCACTCGAATTTTTCTTGAAATTTTGAAAAATAATAAAAAATGTAAAAAATCTGAATTAAATTCTTCAACAATTTTCCTAGAAAATTTAAGAAAATTTGATTATTCTCTTGAAACCTTTCAAATATTTTCTAAGTATATTTATTATTTATAATTATCTTTTCAAAGATTCTAAAGTTTTTTTTGAAATGTCCAAAAATCTACATTTTGTAAAATCTTTTTAAGTTTAAAATTCTTTTTGAATATCTTCAAATCTTGTGAATATTTCT
>CAKNXH010063224.1:0-32439 GCA_932178445.1 Andricus quercusramuli
TTAAATGCATTATCATGTGGATTTTTAATTGGATGGCCACGTAGACATTTTCATCCAGGGTGCTAACATATGCGACACTAGACCATAATATGCACACGCCTAATAGATTATTATTTGATAAATATTATGTATGTATGTATATTTGTTTTCATTTTTTTCATAATTCCAATTTGAATGCATTATCACGTGGATTTTTAACAGTATGGCCACGTCGACTTTTTCATCTGTCGTGCTGACATATGTGACACTAGACCATAATATGCACGCGTCTAGTAGATTATTATTCTCACGAGAAAGAGTAAAAACAAAAAGCTTACAAAATTAAGTTACTGTCTTTCAAAAAGAGTCCGAAGAGAAGGTGAAAACGACATTTTCGTATAGCGACTGTATCAATTGAATTTGAATTAGAGATGAATGTGCAGTCAATAGACGCGTTTCTTTCGCTAAAAGTACTTGATTGAAACAAAATTTTTCCGTTTATCTGGTTTCGTTAACTCGTTTGAAAGAATTGTAAGAATTTTTTGAAAATTACGCATACTGTACATCTATCTTTGAAAAAACATCTCCTTATATAGACGCACAAATGTTATCAATCAACGGTATTGGGTGTTTATCTATAATCAAGTGTGGGTTGAAAATTACCTTAAGGTTACCACAAATTTCAACTGAACCATCTGGTTCCAAAATTGGAATAATTGGTGTAGCTCATTCACTTGATTCAGCTGGGATTGAATTTCCTAATCCTACTAATCTTTCTAACTCATTTTCCACTTTATCTTTAAATTTAAATGCTAGTTTAAATGGTTTCTTAGCTAATGGAATAGTAATTTCTTTCAAATACAGCTTGACTTTTTCAGCCATTAACGTACTTTGACCTGAAGAAAAAAATTCTTTCAATTTTTCTTTAATACTATCCGTTATTTGATTTTCCTTTTGAAAATTTTTAATCAACCGTTTCTGCCCTTCTGAATATATTTCTACGACTCCTGTTAACGAAATGAGGTTAGGTGTTTATCTCTCCGGAAAAGAAAAATATGCCTGAAAACAAAATTGAAAGAAAATATCCCGGAAGAGAATACACAACGAAAATGTAATTCTATGTTTTTTCTTGCAGATCTGAGTGAAGAGTTCGACTGTTTACCTAATGGCGCCCCTATTCCTGGTGTTCCTCGTTCCAGAAAATCTTCTTCTCCTGACCATCATCATTCTCCTGAAAGGCCCCTTACTACCGCCAGACCTCAATCTCCGGATTCTGCGATCCAGTCTTCTCCTTCTGTTGAGCCACCTCTTCGTATCAGGTCCAAGTCTCCTCCTGCCAATATCAATGTGGTACGCCTATTCGGAGTGAGAAGTGAACACCTAAAGTTTGTTAGGCTTATTCCCAACACGAATCCAGACCGGCAATTCCTACTTCGAAGTTACACTTTTCCCCGCGATAAACCAGTTAAATTGAAAGGAGAAAACAATTTTCTTGTGCCAATGCCAGAAAAGGAAGTAATTGTATTATCAGAATCCAATGGTGACGTCTTTGCAGTAGTGGATGGAAATAAATTTCTTCGTGGAATATGGATAACAGAAAGTCACTTTCC
This sequence comes from Andricus quercusramuli, assembly GCA_932178445.1. NCBI lineage: Eukaryota > Metazoa > Arthropoda > Insecta > Hymenoptera > Cynipidae > Andricus > Andricus quercusramuli. The sequence continues at coordinate 1,590 of CAKNXH010063224.1, forward strand.
AAAACGGGGAAAAATAAACATGGACAGCGGCGCTGTTAATTATATGACCCCAGAGGATGTCAGGGATACTCCCTTGGGCAAGACTCGACCAATCTCAAGAAATTTCAAAACAATAATGGTAGACGACTTTCTTTGGCAGCATTAATCATTTCTCTTTAAACTGAATATTCAATGGGAAATACATCAAGTGGGAAGCAAGCACTTTTGTGTAATCGCATAATGCGCATAACCATTAGATCAGACCATTAGACCATGGACAATTAGATTAGACCATTCGAAGACAGCAGCATCCAAAAGCACATCAATATTTTGCGACTATTTGTGCATAAGCAAAACACCACGCAAAATACGTCAAGTAGGAAGCACGGACTTCTGCGTCATCGCATAATGCGCATAACGCAGTTTCATAACCAGGCATACGAAGAAGTCATTTAACAGTAAATCACTTACTTTTATAAATAGTAGATGAATTGTCTGCGGAAAATACAGTTTTCACCATTCACACGTCAACACTTGACAGTTTGATATTACAAAACACTGAAGTGGGACTCCGATGCTTGAAGTCGATCGGACGTCTCTTTGTATCATGTGAGAGAGACAGAGACGATCCAATTGTGTTCCAATGACAGGTCTTACTTTTCGTTTCGAAACGATCATTCTCTCTCTTTCTCTTTCTCCTTCTCTCTTCTCTTATTTGTATTCGCCTATTTTTGCAAAAAACTGTATGCCAAAGTAACAGAATTCATTAGTAGCGGGAGCCTCAAAACTTGTTTTTAATACTGTGAAAATTCCATAGATTTATTTAATTGAATTGTTTCCATTTAATTAAAAAGTTTGTCTAGGTCTAAGTGGATATTTAATATTTTCCACGCCTCTTACTGCAATAAACAATGATATTTGTGCAGTTGCAATTACCAGAATGGAAACGGGAATTTGCGAAAAGTATTCGTTGAGCATCATCAGATCAATCTGAAAAAATGAAGTGAAACTAATATAAATAAATAAAATCGCTGACGTAAATTATTTTAAATTGATGCAGATAGACAATTAAACAAAATTCTTACCGAATAAAGTGAAGTGTAATACATTAATTCGTATGGATATTCATTGTCCACATTTTTTAGACAGAGGACCACCATTGAAATTGGATCAGGAAAGGAGATTTCAAAATTTAGTTTCTTCAGAATATCCTTTTCGCAATCGACCATCAATTTTTCTAATAATCATTTTATTATTATTATAAAAATTAATTATTATAAATTTGAATACGATGAATATATTCATGATGAATGAAAATGAAAAAAACACAATATAGATTTTTAATAGTATAATCGGCGTATTTTTGACATTACAAATGAATGTATTTAAAATTAAATAATTTTTAGTACTAGGAAGAATCTGATATTCAAATTTTCTTTTATTATTGTTTGAAACTGTTTTTACATATAAGTTATTTTAGGCCTGATAGGTAAATTAAATTAAATTCGAATATTGTAGATTAAATTCAAAACTGCTCTGTCTAAAAATGACCAGCACCGATTAATGAAGTTTAAGAAAAAGGTTTACTCTGCTTATATGAGAAAGACTTAGTTCATGTGAGAATTACTGCAGTACTGTATCTGCTATATTTGTTTGCGTATTCAAGATGCGTCGAATGACCTATTGGCGATTCTTCCATGACCTCTCATGGCCGAGCAATACTGATTTATAATTTAAAAAAAATATTGTTAATGCTGTTGATATAAGGAGAACTTTTTTAATATAGTGGATACAACAGTAATGTGTGTGATATATTTGTTTGCGCATTTGAGACCCATCGATTACACAATTTTAGAACTTTCCATCAACTACTTACCCCCGGCGCCTTTGACCAGGCTACTGGGCGCGTCCCCGGGGTGCGGATAGGGGGCCCTGTATCGATGGGTTCTGCTGAATACGATTACACGAATCAATAAGCAGTCGCGGACAATGGTCCAGGGATGGTCCCGAAGCAAAAACTCCCAAGTTAAGGCGTTAACAACCGTGCCGACGACTGCATGGCACCAGGGTATGGTGTCGAGAACGGTGTCTCTAGGATACCAGGTCTCCTCCTAGAGTATTTAGACCTTACCCCCGCATGCGGGTCTCTGCGGGGGTGGACCTTTTTTCGCCCAGCTACTCGTGGGAATAAAATGGCGAAGTATCAAGAAAAACCAAACAGGAGTAAGTATACGTGAGGAGTTGGGAGGAGATCTGGATGTGGTCGAAGTGCTGGACGACAGTCAAAAGTCGTGGGCCAGACAAGACCGAATGAATGTGGAGGAAAGGACGGAGCAGGCTCGAAAAAAATATGTGGATTTGGATGATGCATTGGACAGGATGCAGGATTTCTGCTGCGCTATGCGAAACATGTTCATGCCTATCAGGGATGGACTGAAGGAGGTACAGCTTCTAACGGAAAAGCTGGCAACGAGCTTAGGCTATGCTGAATCTTTTAACCAAGACGCGATAAAGCATGTTGGAAAGGAGGTCGCGAAAAAACACATAAAGAAGGCATACGCGTGCAAGATCGGCAAATTTGTGAGTGAGAGTAGCCAAACGGGGACCCAGACGGAAGATGCCGTGGAAACTCCCGCTCCCAAATTTGGGAAGCGCGAGTGGGAGCCCACACTGAGTTCCGTCGAGGCAGGCTCCTCTAAACCTAGGAGGAAAAAAACCGAGGACACGCGCTGCAGCAGTAGCGTCCTCAACATTGAAGGAGAATGATGAGGGAACGGCAACAGCTCCACCTGCATCCATCAAGAAAAAGGAGCCGCAGAGAAGAGCTCGACCCGAGGGGGTTTTAATAAAGCCGGCTCAGGGTTCGAGCTATGCTGAGGTACTAAAGGGCCTCAAAAATAAGGTTAAACCAGGCGCTCTTAGTGTTAAAATCAGGAGTGTCAGAGAAACCAGGAAAGGAGAGGTCCTCGTGGAATCGAGAAAAAGACTGTATGAAACTTTACATGCAACTACCTCCCTCTATGAGGAAGCAAATTTATTTGATACTTTTGAGGAAGCAAAATGCTCATAAAATGAGCACAAATGAATTCACCCATACGAATACGTACAAACTACATCGCAGCGGTATTATTATTCGACATGACTTAACGTTACCAAGGCTAGAAAAACCTTTATAATTTCGATCCATGCTTGTCCCATTCTTCTCCTTAGAATGGTACCAGCAGGCTGAAGATGGATAAAGGCTTGTAATTTGAATTTCTACTTCTCTCCTCCTCAATATTTGACTTGAATTAGCGTTACCGAAAATCGAGAAAAAGCTTTGCAATTTTGGTCAAGCCTTATCCCACTCTTTTCCTCAGAATTGCACTAGCAGGGTGAATATGTATATTGATTTCCTTTGAAATTGGCATCTATAACCTTAACTCTGAAAGTCACAGACGAAGTTGCGAGGCTTACAATTTGAATGATTGAAGAGTATGAAATTGAAGAAAACTCTTTAAAAAGACGATGTTACAGTTGACAATGCTAACTATTACCATTTCCTTTCTTTCTCAATGTTACTTTTTCGCAGAAAAGTGTTAGTAAGGCCAAAGTTAGTAAAACTTTTGTCTCTAATAAGAATGTGTCACAGTAATTTTGACAAGCGAATGATTGTGGTAGTTTTTCATTGACTTTTGGATAGAACATTTTCTGCTGAAAATTTGTGATCTGCGTCCAAAAAACTATAAGAAACGACCTCAATAATGTAGGTGCCAAACAAAAAAGTAATTTTTGCAGAACAGTCTTATCAAGAGTGTGTAAAGTGACATTGAGTCAGGTTGGCCTTGTGGTTTGCGTTTTGTGGTCGGTCTCTGGCTCACGGGATTCACAAAATTTTCCACATGTCAAAACTTTGTCTCCCATTTGTTTTTTAGAATTAGGAAATTTCTTGCGAAAGTCTAAAAAATGTGTATTACCTAGAAATCAAACTTTAGTCTGCAGAATATTATTATTATTCAGCTAGGAAATATCAATTTAAACATATTTCAATACATTTCTAAAACATAGCTTCAAAGTCATGCATACGATTTTGGCGTTTTCAGCGAATTATGAACTTTGATTCGAAAAAGCGCTTAAAACTAGGTTAATTTATGTGAAATGTTAAAAAGGAAGAATAAGTAAGGTTTTAGTCATAGCATATTATATATATATATATATATATATATATATATATAGTCATAGTCTATCGTTCTTTTTCTGCTCATTACTCGTTATATGTAAATAGTCATTTTTAGTAAACAATGAGGATATCACTATGGCGTATATAAACGACTGAAAGACGCTTGGAACTGCTTATCAATTATAGCATATTAAGTTTTCTGAAAATCAGTTTTTTGTCTGTAGCAGAATGAAGAAGTTTGTCTGTAGACTACTGGTCTTGGCTTTTATATTCCTGAAATCTATTTGTAAGTAAAATACAACATAATAGTATCAACTCAATCGTATAATTATGAAATATCTTACATCGAGGTACTATATTTAAAAATGGATTTGTAAGTGTATGACCACGTCGAGTTTTTAATCTGCGATGCTAACATATGTGACACTAGACCACAATATGCACGCGCGATATAGATTATCATTCAATGAATATTATGTATAAATATATATTTCTTTCTATTTGTTCATGATTCCAATTTCAATGAATTATCACGTGGTGTTTTAGGTGGGCGGCCACGTCGATATTTTCGTCTAGAGCGCTAACATATGTGACACTAGACTATAATATGCACGTGCCTAATAGATTATCATATAATAAATATTATGTATATATAACTGTTTTAATTTTTTTATAATTACAATTCAAATGCATTATCACGTGAATTTTTAACAGTATGGCTACGTCGACTTTTTCATCTGCCGTGCTAACATATGTGTCACTAGACCGCAATATGCACACGCCAAATAGATTATTATTCTATGAATATTATTTATAAATATATATTTGTTTTTATTTGTTCGTGATTCCAATTTGAATTAATTATCACGTGGTTTTTTAAGTAGGCGGCCACGTCGACATTTTCGTCTAGAGCGCTAACATATGTGACACTATATCACAATATGCACGCGCCATATAGATTGTTATTCAATGAATATTATGTATAAATATATATTTGTTTTAATTTTTTTCCTGATTTCAACTTAAACTCATTATCACGTGGATTTTTAAGTGGGCATCACATCGACTTTTTTGTCTAGAGCGCGCTAACATCTATGACGCTAGCGCTAACTAATCTGTCCACATTATAATTTTTTCTTGAATCCCTAAAATTACCTAGCACCCTTTCTGTATCCGTACCCTGGCGTTGGACGCCGACACATCCGTTCATATCTCCTAGCAGAATGATTCTTTCACCATGATCGCAAGTACTTATCGTATCATTTAGAGTACCCCAGAAGGCGTCTTTGACTTCTCTCGGATCACTATCAACTAGGGCGTAGCACGCTATGATGAATACTCTTCTGATTCCTACCTTCATTCTAACCCACAGCAATCTGGGCGATACATAGACACGATCTTTGAGATGCTGTCTTGCTTTTTGATTCATAATTAAACTGACCCCTTGACTACCATGTGATTCACTATCTACTTCTGACCGTATTTCAAAACCGCCTTCTAACACCCCAGTTTCTATGTTTCTACTTTCGCAACACTTTTTCTTTGTCTCAGGTAAATAAAACTTATTTATATTTGTGATACAAAGCTGTAATCGAGGCTGTAATATATGTGTTGCTATTATATGGAATGTGTAATTCTATAAACATATACCTGAGTCAACTATCTTTCAAATATTTACTTTTGGCAATACCCTTCGTATGAATGATTTATCCGAATCGGTTTGTTTTGTTTATAACAGGCGCAACTCACTCGCGTCTGCGCGTCTGCCTTCATAAGTAAGAAGAATCGGATGGCCAAAACAAACATCCTGTATGTCTGTATCTATACCACCAATACAATAGGGTTCATCTAATTATAAATATTGTTGTACCACCTATTTATTTCTATCAGTGCGCCGGAAGAAAAAATCGAAATAAAATATTCCGGGAGAGAATACACAACGAAAATGTAATCCTATGTTTCTTGTTGCAGATCTGAGTAAACAGTTCGACTGTTTACCTAATGGCGCACCTATTCAGTATGTTCCTCGTTCTCGGAGTTCTGCTTCTCCATGCATGTATTATTCTCCTGAAAGGCCTTTTACTACCGCCAGACCGCAATCTCCGGATTCTCCGATCAAGTCTTCTCCTTCTGTCGAGCCACCTCTTCCTGTCAGGTCCATGTCTCCTCCTGCCAATATCAATGTGGTACGCCTACTTGGAGTGAGAAATGACCACCTAAAGTTTGCTAGGCTTATTCCCAACACGAATCCAGACCGGCGATTCCTACTTCGAAGTTACACTTTTCCTCGCGATAAACCAGTTAAAATGAGAGGAGAAAACAATTTTCTTGTGCCAATGCCAGAAGAAGAAGTAACTGTATTATCAGAATCCAATGGTGACGTCTTTGCAATAGTGGATGGTAATAAAACTCTTCGTGGAATATGGATAACAGAAAGTCGCGTTCCAAAACGGGGAAAAATAAACATTGACAGCGGCGCTATTAATTATATGACCCCAGAGGAAGTTAGGGATACTCCCTTAGGCAAGACTCGCCCAATCTCAAGAAATTTCAAAACAATAATGATAGACGACTTTCTTTGGCGGCATTAATAATTTCTCTTTAATCAGCCGGCTAAGCAGGTGTTTCGCGCTGGACAATGTATTTACCTCGGGCTTCGGGTCTATTCATTTTTTTCGTACCTTGCATATCTTGACCACAAAATGGAACTTATGATTTTTTATTACCTTTTTAGGTGGTTTAAACCAGAACCATTGGTCAAAGAAGGCTAATTCACATTTTGCTAAGCCTCTTCTTTTCGCCTTAAAAACGTGCGCCGAAGCGCATTCCAATCCGATTAGTCTTTCAAAAGATATTCAGTATGCAGACGGCAAAGACGATGACAACAACAACGACGAAGACAGACAAACAAACACCATCGTAAATCCTGTTCGTTCGAATTCAGGGGGTGTCGCAACGTGGAGATTTGAAGAAATTCGCGATATTCGGTTTTCAGAAAAAACTAATACCTTCTCATCATGATAAGAATGTAAAATTTGTTCCTATATTTTTCTAGAAGTTGAAGATGAATGATGAAAATTAAAAAAGTAATCAGAAGTCAGACCAGTTTTCCTCACTGAATAAAATAGGGCTCATTTGACACGAAATTTAATAACTTTCTCAACACTGTTTTTAAAAATAATTATATCCTATTTCGTTCCGGAGATATCCTGCGAGAAGCACATTTTTGCTGAAAATTCAAATATTTTTTGGTGCGATAACACTATTATATTTTTGTGAAGAATCCATTTTTTTGGTTGAAGATTCATCTTTTTATTCGAAAATTTAACTATTTTGTTAAAGATTCATTTTTTTTCAAGAAGAAGAACTTTCTCTTGAATAATCGGTCCAGATACTTTGTCGCTCGCTTGATTGGACCATTTGAAGACAGCAGCAACCAAAAGCACATCAATATTTTCCAAACTATGTATGCATCAGCAAAACACCACGCAAAATACGTCAAGTGGGAAGCACGTACTTCTGCGTCATCGCATAATGCGCATAACGCAGTTTCATAACCAGGCATACGAAGTTATTTAAGAAGTATATTAAGAAGCTATTTAACAGTAAATCACTTACTTTTATAAATAGTAGATTAATTGTCTGCGGAAAATACAGTTTTCACCATTCACACGTCAACACTTGACAGTTTGATATTACAAAACACTGCAGTGGGACTCCGATGCTTGAAGTCGATCGGACCTCTCTTTCTATCATGTTAGACAGACAGAGACGATCCAATTGTGTTTCAATGACAGGTCTTACTTTTCGTTTCGAAACGATCATTCTCTCTCTCTCTCTCTTTCTCCATCTCCTTCTCTCTCTCGACAGGAAAATTTTTAGGGGAGCCGTTTAGGAAAAAAATGAAGTTTTTTTTTAACCATCCTATTGTTTACAAATAATGAAAAATTGAATCAATTAAATTACAATGGAGGGACCAGAAAATAAAATAAATGATTATAAACATGGTTTTTATTTAAAATTATCGATTCCTTGAAATAATGAAAAATGTCCTAAATTAATAAATAATTCGATTCTCATTCGTATTCAGATTCCAAGAGTGTGTTAAGTCTTTTTTCAATTATTGTTGATACTTTCCCGAATCTTGTGGTCTTACATTTTTCGTACACCACAGCGTAATCAGATTCTGGATTTTGGGAAAGAAGAGCAATCCTTATTAATTTCTTCCTGATTATTTCGACAACGATGTCTGGCACACTGGAAAAATATGTTTTGTTTTTATTATTTAAAAGGTTTTTAGCAAAATAAAAAATGTAGGGTTTTCTTAGGCCTATTTTTGCAAAAAATTGTATGCCAAAGTAACAGAATTCATTAGTAGCGGAAGCCTCGAAACTTTTTTTAATACTGTGAAAATTACATAGGTTTATTTAATTGGATTGTTTCCATTTAATTAAAAAGTTCGTCTAAGTTTCTTGAATATCTTGAAAATCTTGAATATACCTTTCTTGCGCACATAACATTTTTGGGAACTTTGATCTCCAAAAATGCCAGGGTGGATATCTCATATTTTCCACGCCTCTTACAGCAATGAACAATGATATTTGCGCAGTTGCAATTACCAGAATGGAAACGGGAATTTGCGAAAAGTATTCGTTGAGCATCATCAGATCAATCTGAAAAAATGAAATGAAACTAATATAAATAAATAAAATAAAATGATGTGAATTATTTTCAATTGATGCAGATAGACGATTAAACAAAAATCTTACCAAATAAAGTGAAGTGTAATACATTAATTCATATGGGTATTCATCGTCCACATTTTTTAGACAGAGAACCACCATTGAAATTGGATCAGGAAAGGAGATTTCAAAATTGAGTGTCTTCAGAATATCCTTTTCGCAATCGACCATCAATTTTTCTAGTCCGTTTTCAACATTTTCCCATCTCATCAGTTTTTTTACCTGAAAAAAAATATTTTATCTACGAAATGAAAATATTTTTTCTCAAAGAGAGAGAATTCCTTATAAGAAGAGGCCAAACAACTTTTTTTAACCAGAAGCAAGAAAGAGATTTTCACAAAAATAGGGAAATAAATTCATTTGAATAAGATCAATGTAGGTACAGAATAGATTAATTTTCAAACAAATAGTTGGATTTTCAACCAAATAGATAAAATTTAAAGCAAAAAAGATGAATATTCAAGAAACAAGTTTAATTTTCAACCAAGACAAATTTTTTAGTCAAGAAGGAATGAAAATTGCAATCAAACTGTTGAATATTCAAGCCAAAAAAAAAAGAATTTTCTACCTGAAATATAAATTTTTAATAAAAAAACTTCATTCTAAACCAAATTTTTTAATTTTCTAACAAACCTAAAAATATTTTCATTTCCAGTAAAAAGAAGACAGTCGAATTCCTCCAAGAAATACCATTTTTCAATGGAATAGTTGAATTTTAAAGTCAACAATTTTCGGCTTTTCATTTTGAATTTTCAACCCAAAAATATAAATTTCCAGCAAAAAAATTAATTTGTGTGCACAAATATGAGAGTTGAGTTTTCAGATTAAAAAATTAATTTTCAATTAATGAAACTGGAAATATGAATTTTCAACGAAAAATATGAATTTTCTAGCTACATAGTTTAATTTTCAACTAAAATAAGATAAATTTAAAACCAAAATGGAATAGTGGAATTTTCAGTTAAAAAAATTAATTTTCAATTAATGAAATTGGAAATATGAATTTTCAACGAAAAAGATGAATTTTCTAGCTACCAAAATAATGAGAAAAATATTTTAATTTTTTACAGAAAATACGATTTTTTAACCAAATACTGGAATATCCAACTTAAAACTGTAAGTACTCAAACAAAATTGGATAAGTTAACTTTTCAGTAAAAAAAATTGATTTTCAAAAAACAGGAATTTTCAACAAAATAGTTATATACATAGATAAAAAAAACTAATTATAATATATAATTCTGACAGAAAAGTTAATTTTCCGCCAAAAATGGAATATTTTAATTTCGAGTTAAAAAAATTAATTATCAAGTTTCAACAAAAAACAAACGAATATTCAACAAAATAGCTGAATTTTCGACTGAATGTTAAAGTTTTTCAAGGAATATGTATTATCATCAGAGAATCACAAAAATGTTCAAAGTCTTTTCAGACAAGATAGAAACATAAATTAAAAAATTATTTTTCAATCATTTTTTTCTGAAAAAAGATCTTCTCCTTTCGCTCCGCTGGGAATCGAACCACAGAACTTCAGTTTGCCGGTCGCGTGCTAAAGGAGAAGATATTTTTTCAGAAAAAAAATTATTTAAAAATAATTTTTAATTTATATTTTCATCTAGTCTGAAAAGACTTAAAAAATTCTCTCGATCTCTCACCGGCAATCGGAAGTTCTGTGGTTCGATTCCCAGCGGAGCGAAAGGAGAAAATTTTTTTTCAGAAAAAAATTACTTAAAAATGTGAAAGCTGCAATTAATAAAAATATAAATCACTCACACTTGGAATATCATCATAGGGATGGAGTCTCTTCAAGGAAATCCATAAAGCAGATAAATTAATCAACTCTAATTCCCAATCCTCTTTAACGTCTTTTAAATCTATCATTGCATCTGAAATTTTCACACATTGGAAAGTAACGTAAGATGGATACTGAGACTCCGCCTGAAAAATAAATTCAAAATAAATATTATTTAAAAAAATTATGAGTAATTAATTGGTTATGGATTCGAGAAATGATAAATATTTACGGCAAATTTCAAGAGATTTTTTATCGACAATTTTCTCTGCTCAGCAGAAATATTTTTTGTTAAAAATGTGGGAGATAATTTGTGAGATGTGTCCAGTTCCAGCTGGAATTCAATAAAATCGTCCCTGTATTCCGTGTTGTATGACAAGTTTCGATCCAAATATCCAGTTTTTGCTGTTCTGGATTTTTTACAGCTTTTGTGATCAATTTTTATCTGGAAAAAAAATTTCTCTTTTTGTTCTGATCGAGTCATTTTTGGTTAAAAATTCAATTGTTCTGTTGAAAATTCGTCTTTTTGGATTGAAAATTTAACTAATTTAATCGAAAAATTTATTTGCTTGAAAATTCAACCATATCGTTGAAAATAGTTTTTTTTTATTTGAAATTTTTTTTCAATTGAAAATTTAAATATTCTGGTTGAAGATTCTTAATTTTTGTTCAAAATTCATTTCTTGATTACAAATTTGACTATTTTGTTGAATATTCTACTTTTTGTAAAAGGTTTATTTTTTTTTTACATTTTTTTAGTTGAAGATTCTTGATTTCAGTTGAAAATAATTTGGTTGAAAATTTTACTATTTTGTGGAAAATTTGGTTCTTTTGATTAAAAATTAACTTTTTTTACAGAAAATTTAACTTATACATTTTTGATTGTAAGTTTACCTTTTTCAGTTGAAAATTAAACTATTGGGTTGAAAATTCAACTACTTGGTTAATAATCCAAACTACTTGATGAAAATTGATTTTGTAGTTTTTTTGGCTTTAGTTAAAAATTCGTCTCTCATATGAAAATTCAATTATTTTGTTGAAAATTCGTTATTTTTTTGGTTGAAAATTTCTTTTTCAGATGTAGATGTAACTGTTACAATCAAAGATTCTTCATTTTAGTTGAAAATTAATCTCATTGATTAAAAATTCGACTATTTTGTCGAATATTCTGTTTTTTGTTAAAGGTTTATTTTTTTTTAATTCATTTTTTTGGTTAAAGATTCTTGATTCTTGATTTAAAAAAATTTCGTTGAAAATTTTACTATTTTGTGAGAAATTCGGTTTTATTGGTTAAAAATTAACTTTTTTACAGAAAATTTAACTAATACATTCTTGATTGTAACTTTACCTTTTTCAGTTGAAAATTCAACTAGTGGGTTGAAAATTCAACTACTTGATTAATAATCCAAACTACTTCTTAAAAATGGATTTTTTAGTTCTTTTGGTTTTAGTTAAAAATTCCTCTCTCATTTGGAAATTGAATTACTTTGTTAAAAATTAGTTTTTTTTTGTTGACATTTTATTTTTTAGATGTAGATTCTACTATTTCAATCGAAGATTCTTCATTTTAGTTTAAAATTAGTTTCCTTGATTAAAAATTCGACTATTTTGTTGAATATTCTATTTTTTGTTAAAGGTTTATTTTTTTTCAATTCATTTTTTTGGTTGAAGATTCTTGATTCCAGTTGAAAATAATTTGGTTGAAAATTTTACTATTTTGTGGAAAATTCGGTTTTATTGATTAAAAATTACCTTTTTCAACAGAAAATTTAATGTATACATTCTTGATTGTAAGTTTACCTTTTTCAATTGAAAATTCAACTAGTGGGTTGAAAATTCAACTACTTGATTAATAATCCAAACTTCTTGTTAAAAATGGATTTTTTAGTTCTTTTGGTTTTAGCTAAAAATTCCTCTTTTATTTGAAAATTGAATTACTTTGTTAAAAATTCTTTTTTTTGTTGTTGAAATTTTATTTATTAGATGTATATTCAACTATTTCAATCGAAGATTCTTCATTTTAGTTGAAAAATAATTTCCTTGATTAAAAATTGGACTATTTTTCTGATTATTCGATATTTTTGTAAACAAATTATTTTTTTTTGTAAAAAAATAATCTTCTCGGTTGAAAATTTATATTTTTGGTCAAAAACTCAATTATTATTTGGTTAAAAATTATTCTACTTTGTAGAAAACTAATCTTCTTGGTTAAAATTATATTTTTTGCCAAGAAGAATAATTTTTAACCACAAAGGTGCATTTTCATAAAAAAAGGAATTTCTACCAAAGCAAATGAATTTATAAATCAAAAAGATAAATCATAAAAAATAGTTGAATTTTCGGTTGAAAAATATTTTAGTTGACTTTTAACAATCAAAATATGAGTCTTTGAACAAGAAATAAGTTTATACAAAAAAAATTGAATTTTTAATCGAAAAAGACGAATTTTTTCAACCAAAAGGATTTTTAACAAAATAGTTTAATTCTCCACAAAATAGTTTAATTTTTATACATAAAGATGAAAATTGTACTAGAACAGATGAATTTTTAATAAAAAAGGACGAATTTTTGTCAAAGTTGAACTTTCATACAGAAAAGCTTTCAGTTCATTTTTTAACACCAAAATATAAATTTTAAACAAAAAGTAGATTTTCCACGAAATAGTGGAATTTTCAACAAAAAAGAAGAATTTCAGTTTTCTTTTCAACACAAGAATAATAATTTCAAATGAAATAAATAAATAAAATAAATAAATTTTGAAATACCAAAAAGTATGACTTTTTAGCAATATTGTTAAATTTAAAGTTAAATTTTTGTCCAAAAAAAAAAATGAAAATTCTACTGAAACGGGTGAATTTTCAAATCAAAAAGCCAAATTTTCAAAAAAGAGTCGAATTTTCGACCAAAAAGATTTCAAAAACTGCTAACTAATATTTTTATTTATTATTTATTATTATTTATTTTCATTCGAACTAATATTTTTCTGGTTCAAAATTAATCAATTTTTGTTAAAAATTCTACCATTTGGTTGAAGATTGAACTATTCTGTTAAATCTGTGTCGCTTATTGATTGAAAATTTTTTTTCACTAGAAATTTAACTAATCCATTTTTGGTTGAAAATTATCGTTTTTTTGATAAAAATTCAAGTATTAAATTTTTTATTGAGAATCATTATTTTTTTATGTAAATTCAAATACTTGGTTGAGAGTTGAACTACCTTGCTGAACCTTAATTTTATTTGTTGAAAATTGAACTATTTCGTTGAAAATTCTTCTTTTTTTTTTATTGGAAAGATAACTTTTTAACTGGAAATTTAAGTATTCCATATTTTGTTTAAAATTTGCTCTCTTTTGCTCGAAATTGCAACTATTTGGTTGTAAATGCAAATATTTGGTCTAAAATTAATTTTCTCAACTGAAAAATCAACTCATCCAGTTTTGGCTCAAAAATGGATTGTTTTCAGTTTAAAATTCAACTATTAAATTTTTCATTGAAAATTCATCTTTTGTGGTTAAAATTTCAACTAATTGTTTAAAAATTGAACTAATTTGTCAAACATTCATTTATATTGGTTAAAGATTTATCATTAATTTGAAAATTCTTTTTTTTTTTGTTCGAAAATTAATTTTTTGAACTGAAAATTTATCTTTTCCATCCTCGATTGAGAATTTATCGTTTTTAGTTGAGAATTCAACTAATTCTTAAGAATAGAAAATTTAACTACTTGATCAAAAGTTGAACTATTTTTTTAAGAATTCATTTTATTATTTGAAAATTCAAAAATTTGCTTCAAAATGAACTTTTTTTTTGAAAATCCATATTTTCAGGTTGAAAATTCAACTTTTTGGTTGAAAATTGAATTTTTTGTCAATAATACACATTTTTGGGTAGCAAATTCAACTGTTTTGCAAAGAATCTACCTTTCTGGCTCAAAACTTCAATAATTTGGTTGACATTTTTTTCAATCTTGAATACAAAATATTGCTTGGGTCAAAATTGATTTTTTTTTGTAGAATTTTGATATTTTTTTGGTAAAAAGTGCCACTGTTTGGTTAAAATTTGTTTGCTTTCATTAGAAATCCAACTGCTTTGCTGAAAATTCGTCCTTTTGGTCCATTTATTTTGTATAAAATTCGTTTTTATGTTTTGAAAATTTAACCATTCTTTGGTAGAAAAATTTTCTGTTTGGATACAAATTCGACATTTTGGTTTAAAATTCAAAATCTTTTTTCAAAGTTTATACTTTCGGGTTAAAAATTTATTTCTTAAGTTGAAAATCTATCAATTTTTTTGAAAAATCTTCTTTTTTGGTAGAAAAATAATATTTTTATTTAAAAATTCAATTAATTGGTTGAAACTTGAAATAGGTTTCCAGAAACTAACTTTTTTTAGTTGAAGATCTATTTGATTTGAAATGATTTTTTTTTTTAAATCTATATTTTTAGGTATTGAAAATTCAACTGTTTTCTTTCAAGAATTGTTTTTTTTTTTGCATTGAAATTCAACTGTTGTGTTGAAAATTATATTTTTGGTTAAAAGTTCATATTTCTGGGTATTTTGTGGAAAATTCTCTTTTTTGGCTTGAGAATTGAATAACTTGGTTCACATTTTTTTCTGGTGAAAAATTCCACATTTTACTTGAAAATTCATTTCTTTGTATAAAAATTTAACTTTTTTCAACTAAAAAAAATGTAACTGATATTTTGAAAACTATTTTTTTGCTGATGATTTGGTTAAAAAATAATTTTTCATTTGGTTAAAGATTCCTCATTCTAGTTGAAAATTCATTTATTTGGTTGAAAATGTAACTATTGCGGGAAAATTCATTTCAAGTCGGTTGAAAATTAATTTTTTAAATTCAAAGTTAGCTATTCCATTTTTGGTTAAAAATTTGTCCTCTTTTAGTTAAAAATTCCTGTATTTGCTTGAAAGTTAATTTCTTCGGCTCACAATTGAACTATTCTGTAGAATATTTTATTGTTAAGAATAATTTTTTTATTTGAAAATATAACTATTTCATTTTTGGTTGGAAATTTACCTTTTTCAGTTGAAAATTCATGTACTTTGTTAAATTTTTTTTCTTTTTTCTTTTTGTAACGAATTAATGTATGTTGTTAAAAATTGTTTGTTCGAAAATTCATTTTTTTCTTTTTGATGATCCATCATTTCAATTCAACAACCTTTTTTTGTTTGAAAATTTAACTATTTCGTTGAAGATTCGTTTTCAATTGATTGAAAATTAATTTAAAACAAACAAAAAATTAACTATTCCATTTTTGGTTGAAAATTCATCTTTCTTACTTAAAAATTCATGTATTTTGATGAAAATTTGTCTCTTTTGGTAGAAAATTATTCTTCATGGTTGA
The DNA here is from genome assembly GCA_932178445.1 of Andricus quercusramuli. NCBI lineage: Eukaryota > Metazoa > Arthropoda > Insecta > Hymenoptera > Cynipidae > Andricus > Andricus quercusramuli. The sequence goes on from CAKNXH010063224.1 coordinate 17,629, forward strand.
AAATTCAACTATTTGGTTTAAAATTAATTTTTTTGTTCGAAGATTCCCGATTTTAGTAGAAAATGTATTTTTTTTGTTTCAAAATGAAACTAATTTGCTAAAAAGTAATTTATTTTAATTCAACAACCTTTTTTTTGTTGAAAATTTAATCGTGGTGAAGATTCGTTTTTAATTGTTTGAAAAATGATTTTTTAACAACAAATTTATCTAATGAATTTTGGTCAAAAATGGATTTTTTTTAGTTAAGAATACGGGTATTTTGTTGAAAATTGTTAAAAATTATTTATCAAATTGAAAATTTAACTATTCCATTTTTTGTTAAAAATTGATCTTTTTTAGTTAAAATTCATGTACTATGTTGAAAATTGTGTTTTTTTTTATAAAAAATAATTTTCTGGTTGAAATTTGTTGTCTGAAAAATCGACTATTTGGTTAAAAATTAATTCTTTGTTTGTTTGCTCAAAATTGAACTATACTGTAGAATGTTCTTTTGTTAAAAATTAATTTTTAATTGAAAATATAACTATTTCATTTTTGGGCTTCCGTTTTCGGTACCGATCGTGAGAGAACTCTTTTGTGTCAAGTGTTGCGTTTTTTGGCTTTGGTGAAGGGAATCAGCGTGTGTGGGTGCAGAAAGGGCAGTGAGTGCGGAGAGCAGGTGTAAAGGAAGAAGGATGAGTGAAGGCAAGTGTGCAAAGGGTGGAAATAAGTTGTGAGAAAGGAAAGTTGAAACGTGCAAATTTTGTTTTGAGGTTAGGTGTAGAAAATAGTTGTCGTGAAGGGGGGCAAGAGGTAGGCAGGTGAAGAGAGGGTAGCGTCGTGGAACAGTGGGTAAGGTTGGATACTGGGATGCCGACGGTAAGAAGTCCGCAAACGGGCGCCAGAGGGCAGGGAGAGGAAGAAGCAAGAGCGGACGAGGTTTTGAGCGCGGTTAGTGGGGAGAAGGGAGAATTTGACAGTAGCGATGACGAGACGTTCGAGACACCGACCAGGGAGAGAAGGGGTTCAGGCACGAGCCAGAAACGCGGGAGACCATCAAACCTACAGCGCCTCAACAGGCTAGGTAGCGCGGGCTCGAATAGGAGTCTGGATGAATGGCACAAAAAGGGGAACGTGACTAGCAGTGAAGGGGAAGATAAAAGGAAGAGAGAGGAAGGGGAAGATGATCCGGAAAGGGACAAGGATAACAAGAAAGTGAAGATTAAACGAAAAACACCAGACAGAGATAGGGGGGATGGGGGGATGTTTGAGAAGCTAGCAGCCCTCATAAAAGGGTTTAGAGAGGAAACAAGGAAGAGTCTGGAAGATATGAATAGGCAGGGGAAAGAAGTTAGGGGGGAAGTGAGAAAAGTAAGAGAAAAGTGGGAAGAGTGGGATAAACTCTGGAAAGAGGAGAAAGACAAGGTATGGGGTAAACTAGAGGCCATAGAGAATAGACAGAGAGAGATTGACGAACAGACAAATAGGGAGATAAAACAACTGGAAGAACGGGTAAGCAAATTAGAAGTTAGGAATGAGCATATGGGGAAGGGAACAGAAAGTGCGGAAAAAGTAGAAGGGAGTGATAACGTGCAAAATGAAAATGAAAGAATGAAGAAGATACTGAGTGAGATCGAAAGAAGATTGGAAGGGGAAGAAAGGGCGAAGAGAAAAAATAACATAGTAGTCAAGGGATTGAAAATAGAGAGTGAAACAGGGGAAATTGAAATCAAAAATCTGCTGAGAGATATTGGAATTCGGGTAAGGGTAGAAGGAGTTAAGAGATTAGGAATGACGAAGGAAGGAAAAGAAGGAATGTTTGTAGTAAAAGTAGGGAGTGAGGAGGAGAAAAAGAAAATTATGGAGAACAAAAAATTATTGAAAGGAAGAAGGGAGAGAATTGAAGAGGATTTGACTTGGAGGGAGAGGAAAAGGAGATGGCAAATAGAACAGAGAGCATGGATAGAGAGGAAAAAGGGATGCATGGTATGGATAGGGCGAGACAGACTATGGATAAATGGGGAGGAGTGGGTCTGGGACGAGGAAGTAGAAGAAATAAGGAAAAAGGGAAAAAGAATTGAGAAAGATAGAAGAAAGGAAGAGTCAAAAGAGGCTAGAGAGCAAACAGGGGGGTTTCCAAAAAGCAAGGCGGAAGAAAAGTAAGGAGGATAGAGGAGGGAAGGGAGGAGAAAAAAGTGAAAATAGCTTTCTGGAATGTGTCAGGCTTGAAGAACAAGAATGAAGGTTTCTGGCGGGAGTTAGAAAAGTGGGACGTGATTATGATGAGTGAAACCTGGGCGGATGAGAAGGACTGGAAGGGGATGAAAAGGTTGTTACCTAAAGGGTATGTGTGGACAATGCAAGAGGCAAGGAAGGAACACGTTAAAGGTAGAGGAATGGGCGGCATGGTATCAGGGGTGAGAAAAGAATGGGCAGTAAAAGGTAAAACAGAGCAGGACAGAGAAGAAAAGGAGGGAACAATGGTAAGAAGGATTATAATAGGGAAAGTCAAAATAGCGGTGGTTTGTGTATATAGAAGAAGAGGGGAAGAGGAAGGTTGGAGAGTAATAAGGAGGTGGATGGAGGAAAAGAAGGAAGAATTGGTTTTGATAGGAGGTGACTTAAATGCCTGGACTGGCGAGCAAGGGGGAGGGATTTGGGATGAAGAAAAGGAGGCATATATGAGGAGCTCCAAACATAGGGAGATAGACCGGGAGGGGAGGAGGTTACTAGACATAATAGGAGAAACCGGATGGTTTATATGTAATGGCAACATGAAAGGAGATGAGAAAGGAGAGATTACATTTATAGGTAAGGGAGAAACAATAATAGACTACATCTTGGCAGAAGAAAGAATGAGTAATATGATATGCAGTATGAATGTAGGGAATGAGATAGGGTCAGAACACTTCCCAGTAATAGCTACACTGAAAGGTGGCGTCCATAAGCGTGGCAGAGGGAGAAAGGAAAGAGGGGGGGAAAGGGACACGAAAATGGGAGTCTGGGGGGTAGATAAATTAAAAGTGTTTGAACAGAAGATGGAAAAGGAGAATGTTAGATATGAAAAGGAGGAGGGGGTAGACTCGTTAATTAAAAGGTTGAAAGGGTCGATTGAGAAGGTGAAGAATGAGGTAGGTACAAAAGAAGGAAGAGAAGAGGGAAAGAGAGGCTGGTGGGACGAGGAATGCAGGGAGAGTAAGGAGAGAATGAAAGAGTCTGTAAGAAAATGGAGGAAAGGAGAAATAGAGAAGGCAGAGTACAACAGGAGAAAAAGAGAACATGAGAAGATGCTGGAAGGGAAAAAGCAAAGGGGAAAGGAGAAATACAAGGAAGAAGTAGAAAAAGCAATCAAAGAAGGTAGGGTCTGGGATGTGATAAACAGGGAAAGAGGAGGAAGGAAGGGCGTGAATGAAGAAATAGAAATGGATGAATGGACGGATTATTTTAAGGGTCTGTTAGGGGGAGAACAAAATAGGATCAAAGGGGAAAATAGAAAGACAGTCCAGGGAGAAATGGAGGAAGCGAACGAAATAACAAGAGAAGAAGTGAATGAGGCGATAGATAGACTGAAAAGAAACAAGGCCATAGGAGAGGATGGAGTGGAGAACGAAGCGATAAAGTATGGTGGAGAAGGGATTAGGGAAGTGATGTGGAGGATATGCAACAAGGTCTGGAAAGGAGAAGGGTGGCCGGAGGAGTGGATGACAGGGCTGGTAGTACCGCTTGTTAAGAAAGGGGAGGGTAAGAAGGTAGAAGAGTACAGAGGGATCACTCTCATGCAAGGGGGCTATAAAATATACACAGAAATTCTAAGAAAAAGGTTAGAGAATCAGATAGAAGAGAAGCAAAGTATCCCACGCAACCAGACGGGATTTAGAAAAGGGATGGGGACAATAGACAACATTTACGTACTCAACTACTTGGTTAACAGAAACTTAGGGAGAAAAAGAGGGAAATTAGTCGCTTTGTTTGTAGATTTCAAAGCAGCTTTTGACTCAGTGAATAGAAAAGTGCTATGGCAGGCAATGAAAGAGAGGGGAATAGAGCAAGGGCTGGTGGAGCGGATAAAGGAAATTTTTACTGAAACCAGGATTAGGGTGAAGATACGCGGGGAAAAAGGGGAGGTTTTCTGGACAGGAAGAGGTCTAAGACAAAGGGTACCCGTTGAGTCCACTACTTTTTAATTTGCTGCTGGCAGACCTAGAGGAGAAGCTAAAGGAGAAAGGGAAAGGGGGGACGATCCTGGGTAATAGCAAACTATACTCCCTAGCATACGCGGACGACGTAGTTCTAATAGCAGACGATGAGAAGGGGATGAACCTAATGATAAGAATTTTCGAAGAGTACGTGGGAACAAAAGAACTGACGGTGAACGTAGGGAAGACCAAGGTGATGTGCTTCAGAAATAAAAAGACCAAAATAGGTTACGTTTGGAAGATGAACGGACAAACAGTGGAAATTGTGGAGGAGTTCTGTTACCTAGGTTTTTGGTTTGAGTCAGGAGGGAGAAACGATTTGCAGGTGAGGAAAAGAATCGAAAGTGCGAGTAAAGTAATGGGCCAAGTATGGGGTATAGGAAGGAGAAGGTTCAAGGACGATTGGAGAATGAGGGTTTGGTTGTTTGATGCGTTGGTTTGGGCGGTGTTGTGTTATGGAGTGGAGGTTTGGGGATGGAAGGAACATAGGAAAGTGGAAAGCATACATGAGAGATTTCTGAGATGGGTAATGGGGGTTAGTTGGAGTTGTCCAGGATACATTATAAGGGAAGAACTAGGAAGGGAAAAAATGGTAACTAGACAAATTAAGAGAGCCTGGAGGTTTGAAGAGAAGCTGAAAAGGGGAGAGGGGAGTAGAATAGCACAAGTATGCTTGGACGAAGTTCGGAACAAGGAGACGAGAGGCAATTGGGGAAATTCAAAATGGGAGGAAGAAAGGAAAAAAATGAGGAGTGTTTGTGATATACAGGAAGGGGTTCTGGATTGGCAGAAGATTGAATTAGAGCTATTAGTAAGACAAGGAGAAGAGAGATGGAGAAAGATTATGGATTCGAAGTACAATAGATGGTATATGATGGTCAAAGGGGTGACGGAACCAGAATATTTGCAAAAGATGAAAAAGGAAGACAAATGGAATAGGGTGATACGGTTTAGAATGGGAGAAGGAGTGAGAGCTTGTAGATATTGGATGGATGAAGAGGACAATCTGTGCAGAGTATGTGGACACGAAGTGGAGTCATGGGCACATGTGTTAGAGAGGTGTACAGGAGAGGAAGGTGGACAGTTGTGTGTGGATGAGTGTGTAAGATGGATCTTGGATGGTAACGGACAGGGAGTGATATGGATGAAGAAACTGGAAGAAATAAGGGAAAACAAGAGAGCAGGGCAGAGCCAAACGGGCAATCCTGTGTAAAGGAAAGTAACTTGTGAAAATTTAAAATGGTTAAATCGGTGAAAATGCATTTGATGGTAAAAGAAAACGGAAGCCCGGGAAGATCGCTCATTGTCTGTAGTCTAAGAGTAGTAATAATATGATTGTCATTATGTAAGGCGTAGGATTAGAAAATAAGTAGCGGTTAAGGTAGACTAAGGATGAAATGAAAATATTTGTACAGGGAGCGGAGGCCCTCGAACCCGTAAAAGGGAAAGTTCAAATATACAACAACAACTATTTCATTTTTGGTTAAAAATTGATCTTTTTTAGTTAAAATTCATGTACTTTGTTGAAATATATATATTTTTTTTTTGATGAAAAATAATTTTCTGGTTGAAATTTGTTGTCTGAAAAATCGACTATTTGGTTAAAAATTAATTCTTTGTTTGTTTGCTCAAAATTGAATTATTCTGTAGAATTTTTTTTTTGTTAAAAATTAATTTTTAATTGAAAATATAAGTATTACATTTTTGGTTGAAAATTTGTCTTTTCCAGTTGAAAATTCATGTACTTTGTTGAAAATTCTTTTTTTTTTTGGTAGAGAATTAATCTTTGTGGTTGAAAATTTTTTGTTCGAAAATTCAACTATTTGGTTCAAAATTAATTTTTGTTTGTCAGAAATTCCTCATTTTTTGTTTGTTTGAAAATTTAATTATTTTGTTGAAGATTCGTTTTTAATTGATTGAAAATTAATTCGGAAAAAAATAAATTTCCATATTTAGTTGAAAATCCATTTTGTTTTTTTAAAAATGCAACTATTTTTTTTTAAATTTCATTCCTTCCGCTTAAAAATTCACCTATTGATTTTGAATGCAGTCTTGTTTGATAAATTTTTTTTTGAAAATTATTTATTCAATTATTTATTTAAAAAATCAACTATTCTATTAAACATTTTTTTTTGTAGAAAATTAATTTTTTTTTGTAGAAAATTAATTTCCTTCAAAAGAATTTATTCCCCTATTGTTCCCCTATTTTTTTTAGAAAAATGACTCTATTTCCCCTCTTTTGAGAAAAGAATTAAATTTTTTTTTCAAAATAGTGTGACGTATTTTTTTAACGGCCCCTTATTTTTTAATTTTTTTTTTTTGACAAACCTGATTTGTTGCTACTGAAAGTGAATGCTGAGGTGTAAAATTTTTGTTGTTGTTCACACTTTTAAGTATTCCCACTCGAGGATGCTTCAGCATTTCCGTTGAATTTTGAAGATCAGAATTTTTTGAAACACTCGAAATTGTTCTTGCATTTGATTTGATACTTATCACATTAACATTTTGGTTTCTTTCTGATTTGGAAATATATACTGAACACCTTTCTGCAACAAATTTTTCGACAACATAAAATTAATTAAATTATTAATAATAATTTAAAAAAAAAATAGAATAAAACTTACTTTTAATTCGACCATCAGAAATTTTCTTTACAAAACCAGTGTCCTTAGAGTTGACATGTGGTGACAAACAATGTTTGTGATAATTAGTTTTTGGCGTGATATTTGTCACATGAATAATTTTTGTTGTCACGAATTTGTTTCCCATATTTGGTGATTTTTTCATGGCTAATTTTATGGTTATTTTATTTATTTATTTATTTTTTAGGTAAAATTCTAGCTTTATTTTCTGAAACTCCGTAGCGTTTCACTGAACTTGATCGAATGATTTCTCTTTACCATAATATTTAGACTTGCTATCTACCGATAATAATGTTTCTACCAAACACAAATGAAAAATAATACAATTTATGTATAAGTGAAGCTAGAGTGACCAGATGGCTTGATCGGAAAATCAGTTTTATTTTTAAATAAACAAAATGAATTTTCAATTAAAAATAAAATAGTTAATTTTTTCAAAATTAATTTTCAAATAATTAAAAACGAATCTTCAACAAAATAGTTTAATTTTCAACCGAAAAAAAGGTTGTTGAATTAAAGTAATGGATAAACAACAACAAAATACATTTTTAACAAAGTAGATACATTTTCAACTAAAGAAATTAATTTTTAACTTAAATGAGGAATTTTTAACAAACAAAAATTAATTTTGAACCAAATAGTTGAATTTTCGAACAAAACATTTCCAATCACAAAGATTAATGCTCTACAATTTTCAACTGAAAAAGACAAAATTTCAACCAAAAATTAAATAGTTATATTTTTAATGGAAAAATTTATTTTTAGCAAAAAAAATTCTGCAGAATAGTACAATTTTTTGCCGACGAAATTAAATTTCAACAAAATGTTATAATTAATTGATAATAATTTAATTTTTTTAACAATTTTCAAACAAAAAAGACACATTTTTAACTAAAAATGGAATAGATAAATTTTCCGTTAGAAAATTAATTTCCAGCCAACATAAAATGAATTTTCACCACAATAATTTTTCAACAAAAAAAAAGTTCGTTGAATTAAAATAATGAATCATCAACAAAAAATTACATTTTAGCAAATCAGTTTCATTTTTAATAAAAAAAATGAATTTTTAACTAAAATCGGGAATATTTGACCAAAAAGTTAATTTTAAACCAAATGCTTGAATTTTAACCAAATTTTTCTCCCTTATATATACATTGAAAATTTATATTTTTCTTTAAAAACACAATTATTTGGTTAAAAATAATTTTAACAATTAACAATTAATTAAATTAAACAAATTAAAATAAAAAAAATAATAAATAATTTTAAAAAATAATTAAAATTAAAAAATTAAATAAATTAAAAAATAACAATTAATTAATTATTTAATTTTTAACAATTTTCAACCAAAAAAGACACATTGTTTGGTTACAATTTTCAAGTCGAACAAATAGTCGAATTTTCAGACAAAAAAATTTCAAACAGAAGGATTAATTTTCTACCAAAAAAAAACGAATTTTTACCTAAAACAGATAAATTTTCAACCAAAAACGGAATAGTTAATTTTTTTGTTTCAACTTAATTTATAATCAATTAAAAACGAATCTTCACAAAATGGTTAAATTTTCTACAAAAAAAAGGGGTTTTGAATTAAAATAATGAATCATCAACAAAAAATTACTTTTTAGCAAATCAGTTTCATTTTTAATAAAAAAATGAATTTTTAACTAAAATCGGGAATATTTGACCAAAAAGTTAATTTTAAACCAAATGCTTGAATTTTAACAAAATTTTTCTCCCTTATATATACATTGAAAATTTATATTTTTCTTTAAAAACACAGTTATTTGGTTAAAAAAAATTTCAACAATTAACAATTAATTAAATTTAAAAAATTAAAATAATAAATAATAAATAATTTTAAAAAATAATTGAAATAAAAGAATTAACTACATTAAAAAATAACAATTAATTAATCAAATTTTTACCATTTTCAAACAAAAAAATTTCAAACAGAAGGATTAATTTTCTGCCAAGAAAAAACGAATTTTTAACTAAAACAGATAAATTTTCAACCAAAAACGGAATAGTTAATTTTTTTGTTTTAAATTAATTTTCAATCAATTAAAAACAAATCTTCAACAAAATAGTTTAATTTTCAACAAAAAAAAAAGGTTGTTGAATTAAAATAATGGATCAACAACAACAAAATGCATTTTTAACAAAGTAGTTACATTTTCAACTAAAGAAATTAATTTTTAACTAAAATGAGGAATCTTTAACAAACAAAAATTAATTTTGAAATAGTTATATTTTCAATTAAAAAATTCATTTTTAGCAAAAAAAAAATCTGCAGATTAGTTCAATTTTTTGCCAAGGAAATTAGCTTTCAACAAAATATTATCATTAATGGATAATAATATAATTTTTAACAATTTTCAACCAAAAAAGACACATTTTTAACTAAAAATGGAATAGATAAATTTTCAGTTAGAAAATTAATTTTCAACCAACATAAAATGAATTTTCACCACAATAATTTTTCAACAAAAAAAAAATTCGTTGAATGAAAATATTGAATCATCAACAAAAAAATTACTTTTTAGCAAAGCAGTTTCATTTTTAATAAAAAAAATGCATTTTTAACTAAAATCGGGAATATTTGAAAAAAAAAAATTAATTTTGAACCAAATGCTTGAATTTTAAATCAAAATGATGAATTTTTAACCATAAAGAATAATTTTACCATAAATTAATTTGACCATGAATTAATTTTTAAATAAATAGTCGAATTTTTAGACAAAAAAATTTCAAACAGAAAATCAATTTTCTACCAAAGAAAACGAATTTTCAACAATGCACATGAATTTTCAACTAAAATACATAAATTTTTAACCAAAAATGGAATAGTTATATTTTCAATTACAAAATTAATTTTTGACAAAAAAAATTTCACAGAATAATTCGATTATTAGCCGAAGAAATTAACGTTTAAAAAAATATTATAATTAATTAATAATAATTCAATTTTTAAACAATTTTCTAATGAAAAAGATACATTTTTAACCGAAAATGGAATATTTATTGACCAAAAAGTTAATTCTAAACCAAATGCTTCAATTTTAAACCAAAAAGATGAATTTTCAAGCATAAAGAATAATTTGACCATAAATCAATTTCTAAACAAATATTCGATTTTCAGATAAAAAATTTTCAAAAAGAAGGATTAATTTTTTACCAAAAAAAAAACGAATTTTCAACGAAGCACATGAATTTTTAACTAAAACAGATAAATTTTCAACCAAAAATTGAATAATTATATTTTCAATTACAATATTAATCGTTAACAACAAAAATCAACAAAATAGTTCAATTTTTAGCCTAAGAAATTAACTTTCAAAAAAATACTTTTACTTTTTTTTTAACATTTAACATTTAACATTTAAAATTTAACATTTTTACATTTTTAACTAAGAAAGATAAATTTTCAACCAAAAATTGAATAGTTTTATTTTCAATTACAAACTTAATTTTTAGCAACAAAAAATTCTACAGAATAGTTCAGTTTTGAGCCGAAGAAATTAACTTTTCACAAAATACAGGAATTTTGAATCAGAAGAGGATACATTTTTAACCAAAAGGAATTGATAAATTTTTAGTTAAAAAATTAATTTTCAACCAATTTGAAACGAATTTTAACAAAAATAGTTACATTTTCAAAAAAAGGTTGTTGAATTAAAATGATGAATCATCAACAAAAAATACTTTTTAACAAATCAGTTACATTTTCAACCAAAGAAATTAAATTTGAACTTAAATGAGGAATCTCTAACCAAACAAAAAATTAATTTTTAACCAAATAGTCGAATTTTCAGACAAAAAAATTTCAACCAGAAATATTAATTTTCTACAAAAAAAAAACGAATTTTCAACGAAATACATGAATTTTTAACTAAAAAAGATTTTTGAATTGAAATAAAGAATCATCAACAAAAAATTATTTATTAGCAAATCAGATTCACTTTGAACGCAGAAAAATGAATTCTCAACTAAAATCGGGAATCTTTGAACAGAAAAATTAATTTTAAACCAAATAGTTGAATTTCCAACCAAAAAGATGAATTTTCCACCATGAAGAATAATTTCCTACCAAACGAGACACATTTTCATCTAAATACATGAATTTTTAACTAAGAAATTTAAATTTTCAACCAAAAATGGAATAGTAAATTGAAAAAAAAAATTTTTAATTAACTAAAAACCAATCCTCAACAAGATGGTTAAATTTTCAAACAAAAAAAAAGCTGTTGAATTAAAATGATAGATCATCAACAAGAAAAAAATTAATTTTTGACAAAGTAGTTACATTTTTCACGAAAGAAATTAATTTTCAACTAAAATGAGAAATCTTCAAAAAACAAAAATTAATTGTGAACCAAATAGTTGAATATCCTAACAAAAAAATTCTAACTACAAATATTAATTTTCTAAAAAAAAAACGAATTTTTAACAAAGTAAATGAATTTTCAATTGAAAAAGACAAATTCTCAACCAAAAATGTAATGGCTATATTTTCAATTAAAAAATTAATTTTTAACAAAAAAAATACTACAGAATAGTTTAATTTTCAGCTGCGAAAATTAAATTTAAACAAAATATAGAAATTTTTATCCAAAAGAAAATCAATTTTTAACAAAAAACGAAATAGATAAATTTTCAGTTAAAAAATAAATTTTCAACCAACTTGAAATGAATTTTCCCACAATAGTTACATTTTCAACAAAAAAAAAGTTGTTAAATTAAAATGATGAATCATCAGCAAAAAATTACTTTTTAGCAAATCAGATACATTTTTAACCAAAGAAATGAGTTTTTAACAAAAAAAGATAAATTTTTAATCAAAAATATAATAGTTACATTTTCAGTTGAAAATTAATTTTCAACCAATTAAAAACGAATTTTCACCAACATTAAATTTTCAACAAAAAAAGGTTGTTGAATTAAAATTATGGATTATCAACCAGAGTAAAATCAATTTTGAAAAAAGTAGTTACAAAAAAAACGAATCTTTAACAAAGTACATGAATTTTCAACCAAAAATGGAATAGTTATATTTTCAATTAGAAAATTAATTTTTATCAACAAAAAATTCTACAGAATAGTTCAATTTTTAGGCAAAGAAATTAACTTTCAAGAAAATACAGGAATTTTCAACTAAAAGGGGATAAATTTTTAACCAAAAATGGAATAGATACATTTTTAAGTAAAAAATTAATTTTCAACTAGAATGAGGAATCTTTAACCAAACAAAAATTTAATTTTTAACCAAATAGTCGAATTTTCAGACAAAAAAATTTCAACCAGTAAGATTAATTTTCTAAAAAAAAATATTAATTTTCAGCCAGTTAAAAACGAATTTTCACCACAATTAATTTTTCAAACAAAAAAGTTTTTTGAATTAAAATAAATTACTTTTTAGCAAATTAGTATCATTTTTAAACAAAAAAATGAATTTTCAACTAAAATCGGGAATCTTCGAACAAAAAAATTAATTTTTAACCAAATAGTTGAATTTTCAACCATAAAAAATAATTTTCTACCAAAAGAGACAAATTTTTATCAAAATACATGAATTTTTAACTAAAAAAGATCAATTATTAACCAAAAATGGAATAATTATTTTCTTCTGTTTTAAATTAATTTACCATCATTTAAAAAAGAATCTTCAACAAAATCGTTAAATTTTCAACAAAATAAAAGGTTGTTGAATTAAAATAATGAATCATCAACAAAGAATACTCTTTAACAAATTAGTTACATTTTTAACATTTTCAACCAGAAAGGTTAATTCTCTACTAAAAAAACGAATTTTTAATATAATACATGAATTTTCAACTAAAAAAGATAAATTTTATGAAAAAATATAATATTTATATTTTCATTTAAGAAATTAATTTTAAACAAAAGATACTCCATAAAATAGTTTAATTTTTAGCCTACAAAATTAACTTTTAACAAAATACCTGCATGTTTAAGTAAAAAAAGATCAATTTTTGACCAAAAATGGATTAGATAAATTTTTAGTTTGAAAATTAATTTTCAATCAATTAAAAACGAATTTTCACCACAATAATTTTTCACAAAAGAAATGTTTTGGAATTAAAATAATGAATCATCAACAAAAAATGCGGAAATTGTAACCAACAAAATTAATTTTGAGCCAAATAATTGAATTTTTTACAAACAAAAAAAATTTCAGCCACAAAGATTAATTTTCAATCAATATATTCAATTAAAAAATCAATTTTTAATAAAATAAAAAAGCAAAGTAGTTCCACTTTTATCTAATTAGTTGAATTTTCAACCAAAAAATTAAATTTGAACCAAAAAGATTTACTTTTGTAAAAAGAAAATTGTTAAATAATTGAGTACAATCCGATCCGTACAAATAAAAATTAATAATAATAAATAAATTGATAAAAATCGCTAATTTTCTTTTTAATTTATCTATTATTAATTGAATAAAAATATTTCTGTAGAATTTTATTAAAGATTTAAATTCGGCATAAACAATCATTATTTTTTGATTTGCCCTTTGGAAATTTTTTCAACACTTCCAAGATGTTTTAAATTTTTATAAATTATTTGTTCGATGGACAATAAAAATCCTCCTAAAAATATTCCTCCCCCCAAAAGTAAAATCAGAGGCAGAATGTCGATAATTTCCACTGAGGTCCAACCGTCTTTGTTCTGAAATTATTACAAAATTATTGCAAATTAATTTTTTTTTTTCAAAACAGATTAAATTTGAAAATTTTTTTTTCTCTATATTTTTTTATATTTTTATTTTTGTATACCTTTCCGGGTTGAACTGCCCATTCTATGCTGAATAATCTTTGAAGAATTCCACTGTCTCTCATCATTAGAATGCTAAATTGAAATAAAATAATATTTTTATAAATAAATAAAATAAATTACGGATATGTCAAATCAAAATTTCATCAAAAAAGATCATTTCCAACCAAATAGTAGAACATTCAACCAAAAAAATAATGCATAATAAATACTTTAACCAAAAAAGATTAATTTTCAACTAGTTCCTTTTTTACAGAAAAAAGACATTTTCACAAAAAAGATGAATTTTCTACAAATTAGTTTAAATTTTAAACACGAAAAATATAATTTTTGAACAAAAAAGTTCATTTTGAGCCAAATTGTAGAAATTTCCAGTAAATAGATCAATTTTGTATCAAGAAGATAAAATATTTACGGAAAAAGAATAATTTTTCAGGAAATAATAATAATAATATTTTTGAACCAAAATAGATAAATAATTTATTTTGTTTGAGAATTATTCTCAAACAATAATGTAATAGTTGATATTTCAACTCAAAAATATTCTTATCTAAAATAAAAAATAGTAGGGTAAATCGAAAAAGAGACGAATTTTCTAGAAAAAAGTTCAATCCTGAACCAAAATAGATTAATTTTCAAAATAACAGCTGATATTCTAACTAAAAAATATTTTTATTTTAAATTAAAACAGTAAAATTTCAACAACAAAAAAAACGAATTTTCAACAAGATATTTAAATCCTTGACCAAAATCTATCTAATTATAAATCTAAATCTAAAAATCCATCAGATTTGAATCATTTTGGAAATATTTTGCAATATTTTGAAATTTACTTCAATTTTTCCCAGAAATATTAAAACAAAAGTTTCTTATTTTCTAAAAATCTTTCAAAAGTCATGAAAAGTTTGGAATTTTTTTGAAAAACCTTTAAAAATTTATAATTGGTTTTCAATGTTTTGAAATCTTTCGAAATTTTAAATTATTTTTTAATCTTCAAAAAATGCACACAAAATCTTCCAGATTCATTTTCAACAAATTTGAATATATTTTGAAATCTTATAAAATCTTTTCAAATATTTTGTTGAAATCAATTTTTGAAAATGAAAAATCATTAAAAATTTTCCCAAAAATCTTATGTGAGATAATTATTGTTTTTTACCATGAAACCTTTAAAAATCTTTAAAAACCTTCAAACA
>CAKNXH010063227.1:0-59495 GCA_932178445.1 Andricus quercusramuli
GTCAGATAAATTTATCTGTAGCTTTTATCTAGAGGTGGATCACCTGGTCCTAACGGGAAATTTCTCGGGCCATTAACGACGGCCTTGAGTAAGCAGGGATAATGGACCTGAGTCACTCATGGAAAGAAAACTCGTCATTTTGAAAACACCGTAAATAGACATCTCATTTCACAGGCCCTTCACTCGAATTTTCTGTCGAAAAATCGAGTGGGAAGCTGCACAGATGAGTTTTTATTCCAGGGTTGTCAACGATGGCCTGTGGCCTATATCAAGTTGCGTCTTTACAGACGCTGCAGCCCATCAGCGCGTCCTGTCAATGGCCTGGATTGACTACCGGAAAACTCTCGATTCAACATCTCATAGACTTATCATCTGTCTGTTGGAAAGCTTGAAGGTGCCTCTACACCTATTGAGATGCATATCGAGATTGATGCCTCTTTAGAAACTTGGATTTACTATCTCATCTGGAAATTTTTATTTGACAACGAAGAACGTCACCTCTCAGAGGGACGTCTTTCAGGATGATACCAGGAACCCCCTTGTTCTTTCGCATGAGACTTCTGCCACTATATCTATGCCACTATCTGTGCCTCTGGTAAAAGCATACCTCGAGCTGCTTTCAATATCGTCAAAAAGTACAAAGGAGAGATTGGGATGAACTTTGGATTGGACAAGTGTGCCAAAATTAATCTGAAGGAATGAAAGATGACTGGGGTTCCCAAGGACCCTGAGCTTGTGAATATAAGTGTTATTGCATATTATTTGATAGATTTCGTCTTACAATCTGTCAGCGTTGAACAAGGTGTCTGCGACTAACAACCTTGCCGTCCCGATTTCATTCTACATCTTTGTCCATGGACAAAGAACAAGCTGACGACCCTTGATATCACCACACGTCAGATCATGCATATATTGTTGCAAGTGGCAGATATCCTCTCCTAAAAGTGGTCAGGAACCACGAAATGATAGGCGACGGATTGTTTCTTCACAAAGCCGCGGAGGAAGCGGCCGAGACCCCTGGCAAAAGTTTTACACCAGAAGTAAGGAAAGTGCATTACTCGATCTACATGCGTCACTTCTAAAAGCGGAAGTGAAGAAGACAGATTTTGAAAAATGCCACCTAGAGCTACTCGTGAAGAAAATGCACGGAAACTTTCCCAGAGGTGTAGAGGAACAGTCCTTTTTAAAAGAGCAAACTTTTGCTTTCCACAGATCATCAGGGCTTACTTGAAGTACAGAAGGTTCTATTTCCTCATTACAGTTTTTGACCACCCATTCCACGGTTGTGAGACGTGGTTATAAGTGTGATTTACCACGGTTCTACTGGGAGCCGGTGTCATTTTTAGATGACAGATGCTCTCAATGGGACCCTACGGCGGTTGTTTAACCCTTTATATACACTACCGTCCGAAATTGTGCGCACGACTCTTGTGAGCGCTATTAAAATTCACTGCTGACTTCGAATCACAATATTTCGGTGAAAAAAGGAGACAGGGCATTTTCCAAAAGACAGTTCAGAAGCTTTTCGATTCGCAACGAATACTTTTCACCTCTCTGAAAATAATACAGCACGTGAGAAGATTAAAAACAAAATTCAAGATTTTCTTAAATTTTCTACCTCAACTTCAATATTCAGCATGACCTAGGAAAATTATTTCAAAAACCTGAAATTTATAGGAAATCGAGCCTGAAATCTTATCTTCAATTTGAGCTAAAAACTTTGAAAAATCTTCATGGGTACCCGAGATATGATTAAAAATGTAACCTGATCCCACAAGGCCCGGATAGGTTTATCCCTATCTGGTGCCTGTCCAAATTGAAAGAAAAATAAACACGCTTCTTGGGCTGTTCGTGGGCTGAAAGAGTGTGGACCACGAACGCGGTTGAGTCCGGTATTTGTGTTTACGAACAAACTTGGCAGGTAAGTTGCAGTCATTTTATAACCAAGTTCCCTGCCTGGGCCACCCCCTTGCCAGGACTATTCAAGCGTGCCATTGTATTTCGTACAACACTCAAATTACTAAAACAATATATGGCTTTATTTTACTGCCGGCGAAATGTTCTTGAGAAGAATTTCGAGAACGATTTAGGTTCCCAAGTTCAGCGACTTCTGGAAGACATAAGAAAAGTCTATCCTGGAATAGTTAATGGTAAAAAATTCCAGCGACGAAGATCATGCAAGATGCCGTGTTAACAATTCCTGTAATTTTTGTTGAAATTCTATATACCATTAAGCCGTTTCCCTTTCGGCGAGCCTCTAGGGGTAGGCGTGATACTACCCGATTCGGGTAGTGTTTCTAGGCGGATAGTTTCTTGTAGTAAATAACTACAAGTGTGGGCTCACCACACCCACGACTGCCAACAGCAACGCAGTAGTATTATTCTCGAACGGTCACCCATCCAAGTACTAACCACGCCCAACACTGCTTAACTTCAGTGATCTAACGGGAACTGGTGTTTTCAGCGTGGTATGGCCGTTGCCATAATTATATATTATATTATATATTATTATATATAATTTCATTATATCACACAACCTTAACTATTTTTGCGAGCAATCACAGGGGTGTCTTCCCACCTCACGAGGCGTTGGAAATGGGGTAGGGGTGACCTTACATTATTTCAGTGTTCAGTGACAGGGATTTCTTCACGCCCTTACAAGGCGTTGGAAAAGGATAGGGATGTCACGTTAAATTGTTTCTGTTTCCAGGAA
Organism: Andricus quercusramuli; assembly: GCA_932178445.1. Classification (NCBI taxonomy): domain Eukaryota; kingdom Metazoa; phylum Arthropoda; class Insecta; order Hymenoptera; family Cynipidae; genus Andricus; species Andricus quercusramuli. The sequence goes on from CAKNXH010063227.1 coordinate 2,714, forward strand.
CAGGGGTGCATTCCTCCCCCCCCCCCACCAAGTGTTGGGGAAGAGGTAGGGGTGTGACTTTACATTATTTCTGTGACCAGTCACAAGGGTGTTTTCGCGCCCCCTACGAGGCGTTGATAAAAGGGTAGGGGTGTGACATTGCATTATTTCTGTGACCATTCATAGGGGGGTCTTTCCGCCCACACGAGGCATCAGAAAAGGTATAGAAGAGGTAGCGGTGCGACCTTAACATTAACAAGTTACAAGGGTGCCTTCCCACTCCAAGTCTTCCACTAGACTTGAGGAAGGAATCACAAGTTTATTGTGATAATCAAATACAAAATTCAATAAATTGAACATAAAAGAATCGATACATCGAAAACTGATCGAGATATCGATTTAAAAATTTCAGATTCGTGATTCTCGTCAAAAATCCTATAGGAATTCACATTAAGTCTTTGTTGCCATGAAAATCGTAATCTCCCCAAACGTATATTTCAAAATTTAATTTTAAAAATGTTTTTAAGAATAAAAAGTCAGTACAGGAATTCTGACCTCACAACTTGTGAACTATGGTTAAGATCATGGTGATATGGCGACTTTTCGACCGGTGTGTCAAGTGCTTCTTTCTCACCCACGTAAAATATATTTTCCTTCGTCCGCGAAAAGTGCAATTATATTTAATACGAAAATGTAATAACTGCAATGTTTTGAGTATCTGGTATCCAGATTTTCAGAGCGATTTCATTAACACTTTTATGTTATGTGATACAAACGAACTTGAAAAGCGGCACTGAGGGTCATTTCCTACGAATCGCCATGAAAACATACATAGACTCATAAATAATGAGTAAACATTTTTTAACCAAATAGCTTCATTGTCAACCTTCATGGGCGAACCTATTCTCACATAGTGGAATTATCAACCTGGAAAGGTGAATTTTAAACAACAACATCAGTTTTAACCAGCAAAGATGCATTTTCAACCAGACAGTGAAACCTGAACAAAATTATCTTTCAATTGCCTACCAAACAGATCGAAGTGCCAACAAAGAGTTAAACTTTTTTTTTGTTGAGAGAGGAATTTTGAACCAAATAGTTAATTTTTCAATTTAGTAGTTGAATTTTCAAGCAAAGAAGATGAATTTCGGAGCGAATAGTTCAACTTTCAAACGAAATGAATTAATTTTTAACATTAATCAGTGAATTTTTAATCGAAGGCAAATAACAATTTTATATTACTTTTTCCGCACTTTTCTTAGAAATTCGACATATGATGTCCCAGTTATAAAACATAGAAAGTAAATTCAAAAAAAGTTACTCATAGTAGAAAAATGAAGGAGCAAACAGAAAAAATTATCAATTCCTTTCAAAATGGATCTCGGAACTGCCATTAAATTATTCACAATGACATCAATATCGAAGGGAATAATTGTATATGTGTATAGATTGAACACATAAATTTCTAATATTCTTATAAATGGAAAATCAATGAAGCGACGAAACTAAAATTAGTCTTAAGCGTTACTTGTGAAAGAGATTTTGTTCTTAAATACAGTTCCTTGATATCATAATCAATTTTAACACAAAATACGAATAAAATTGAGTGAAAGTGAATAGCGTGTACTAAAAATGTGTCCAATATTATTGTGAATTCGGAAAGAATTAAAAATAATTTGATGCAGTTTTTAAGAATTCCTGGTGAATTTCAACGAATTAAGAATAACTCCCGGAAACAAAAAAATTATTTGAGTTAAATTCAAACATTAAGGATGTTGGAGCGCTCATGCATTCGTCTTGTACAAGAAATATATGTTTATTTAACAACAAAACTGTATGGTGTCGAGGTATTATATTAAAGAATTATTTCGCCTCCTTTCATTGAATCATTCGAACGACGCTTTCTGCAAAAAACGTCGAATTCAGCCAAAGATATTAGACAGAAATGTGCCAACAAAAAAAAATGAATTTCATATTTCTCCTTGCAGGAAGCAGTTTACAGTCCGCCAGCAACCCTCATAGCAAACGTAAGCTGGGTCCTTCTTCTTCTTCATCTGCTCAGGAACAACGTTCGATTGACCGGATTTCCACAGAGGAGGGTCCTTCTAGGGCCAGGTCCAGGTCTCCTTCTAGTAGGCCTCCTTCTATTAAAGTACTTGGATATACACTGGAACAACTTGGACATGTTCGGCTCATTCCACGCTCAAATGAGAACCTTCAATTCGAATTTCGTTATTATTTTTTTCCTGCCGAAAAACTGATTCAATTGCGAGTAAAAAACAATTGCTATGTGCCCGTGCCAAACGAAGAACATATTGTATTATCAGCATCCAATGGTGACATTTTTGCAATATTAGAGTATAGGGGGTATCTTCGTGGTATATTCAGGTCACAAGGACATTATCCCAGAGTAAAAATAAATATGATGAGCGGCACAGTTGATAATTTGACCGCAGATGAAATTAGGGATTGTCCAGTAGGCCAACGTTACCCTATCTTCCCGGACAGTTTCATTAAAGCTGTTGAAAATTACAGTTCGCTACAGTCTGAACGAAATCCTGAAGGCGAACGTAATCCTGATTCTTCTTCTTCTGCCAGACAACATTCACCTGACCGAAATCCGGGCAGCCCTCCTTCTGCTAGTTTATTCGGATGTCCAATAGAACAACTTGGATATGCTCGGCTTATTCCTCACGCAAATCAGAACAAGCGATTTGAATTTCGAAAATACGTTTTTCCTATTGATAAATCAATCCGAATGCGAATAGGTCGGATGGCTTATTTGTTTGCGCCAAGCCGGGAATATATTGTACTATCTGCATCCAATGGTGACGTTTTTGCAATATTGGATTATAGTGGGACTCTCCGTGGGATTTATAGATCAGATGCAGCTCATTCACGAATAAAAATAAATATGATGAGCGGCGCAGCTCATAAATTGACCACAGATGAAATGAGGGATTGTCCAGTAGGCAAAAATCATCCAATCTTACCAAACAATTTTATCATGGCTTTTGCAAATCACGACACACTAGAATCCGCATCGAATCCCAATGACGAAGGTCATCCCGGTCCTTCTTCTTCTGCCAGACAACATTCACCTGAACTGACTTCTCAGGAGCCTCCTTTTCGTGCCAGGTCTCCTCCAGGCAGGCCTCCATCACATGAAGTTCTTGGATACACGCTCGCAAAACTTGGATATATTCGGCTTATTCCCGAGGCAAATCAGAACCGACGATTCGAATTTCGAAGATACGTTATTCCTGCCGATCAAACATTGCGATTGTCTTTAGGACGTAACATCTATGTGCCCGTGCCAACCCGAGAATATATTGTATTATCAACATCCAGCGGTGACGTTTTTGCAATACTGGAATATACTGGGATTCTTTTGGGAATATATAAGACAAATAGAACTTTTCCGAGAGTAAAAATAAACATGATAAGCGGTGCAGTTGAAATTATGACAGCAAGTGAAATGAAAGAATGTCATGTAGGCAAAAAATACGCGATCTTCCCACGTTGGTTCAAGGAAGAGGTTTCAAATGAAGATTCTCTGCAACATGTGTATTATTAATTCAATAGAAAAAAGATAAACTAAAATATAATATTCATTGTAATCCGCAGACGGATCAAAATTGAATTGGAAGATATAAGTGTCAACGTATCATGGGTATCACGGCTTCTTTCCTTCTATCTTATACTAATTCCCATAAGGTCGTTTAAATTTTTCTCTCTGAATATTTGAGATTCAGAAAGTTAAACAATTTTGAGTTTTTAGACGCGAGATTTTGGAAAACACCATATCACCCAAACCGCTAACAGAATTTCGTGTGATTTCTCGCAAATTCAGTTTGAAAAGATTTCTGATGATGTAACGATTTCGAGAGATTCAGAAGATTTGATTTATATCTTGAATGATTTTATTAACTTTGGAAGGATGATTTCATCATGCTTCAAGGGATTTCAAAGGATTTGACAAGATTCAATCGAGTTTCATGAAAAATGTAGAACAGATGATTTATTATGTAAAAAATATAACCTGATAGGAAAAAGGATTTTTTAAAAGACGTTTATTTCTAATCTTATTCTGCCTTGAGAAACTCAAGTAACTTTCACACTAAATGATTAAAAGATTCAAATTTCACATTTTTCATCAGTAGACTTTTACTCTGATAGGCACAAAAATCTTGTAAGCCGTCACAAAAAAATGGAAGAAAGAAGTACTTGTGCAAACTGTTTGAAACTTAAACATTAGTGAACTCCTAATAAATAAAGAAAACGTTATTAACACCAAATTAGTTTAAATTTCAATCCTCTTAATAGTCCCGATTCCCCTGCATTATGCCCGAAAAATGCTCCCAAAAATTAAAAATAGCAAGTGAAATGAACGAATGTTACGAGTAATATTTGTTTAGGAAATTTAGAAATTATGTGAAGAAATAAAATTTTGTTGAACAATATTTCTGCGCTGTAAATCATAAAAATGGATTATTTTCTGTATTTGAGGACGAAGCTGATGAATGCTGATAGTGATATTTTTTGTGGAAAAAAATTTGCGATCATTTGAAACATTAATATCACCTCACAGTTATAGCGGCACACATAGTGTAAGGGATTCGAAAAAACTAAGATTTTCTACACAATTAATAAAATGGAATTTTAACAAGGTAGTTCGAATTTCAAGCATGTAATTGAATGCTTGAGCAAAAAGATCAGTTTACTGCCAAAAAACCCAATTCAATACAAAATATATAAAATCATAACAAAATAGTTGAATTGTTAGCCGAAAATATTAATAAATAATTAAAATGATTAAAATTTGAAAAAAAGTTTAATTTTGAACCAAAGAGATGGATATTCAATTAATGAAATTAATTTTTAATGAAGTTGTTTAATATTAAACTAATTATCAAATAAATCATATACATTTTTTTTTAATTTTTAAGTGCAGAACTGTAGAAAAATGTCACATTTCAGTGCATTATAAAATCAAGTAGGACTCTATTACTACAATCATAAATTTAATTTACATTGCACAAAGTAAACATTAATTTATTCGAGTTAGATCTGTTCACCCGTCCGCACGTCTTTGTTTATATCAGCAAAAGTTACTTTATTGCCTAAAATAATGGAGAAAAATTATATTTTACGGAGAACCAAAAAAGTAAAATTTTGCAATACTTTCGTAACGTAATTAAAATGAAGGTATCAGTCATTTTTTAATGAAACATTTTTCCTTAGAGAATTCAATTTTTTGAATTATGTAGAATCAGAGCCTTTTTCCATTACGAACCGAAATATGGAGATCTTCAATTTAAAACCCGTCCTTTTTTGCGGATGAGTATCTCTTTGGAAGGAAATCAGTAAAATCGAGGATTCACAAGATATTTGAATCAGTTCTTGAACCTAATAACCCTGGTCATTATGCTTTAGGCTCGAGATTTTTTCTCTTGTGAGAAAATATGTAAAATATGAATAAAAAAATAAAAAATAGAAAGGTGTAGACTGAAGAAAATTTCAAAGTAATAAATCTCATGAAGAAATGACGCGTTACACGGGTACCCATACTTATGTACTTTGTATAATAATTATAATTAATTCCAATTTTTTGTCAATACAAAAATGAATTAATAGGCATAATTACCATGCTTATGTTCACTCTTTAAAGCTTTGGAAACAGGTGTTACGTGCTGGCTGATTCACGAATGTCTTGGTTAAAAACAAATCCAAGACAATTCCAAGTCATTCTGTATGTTTAGCTCGAGAGAAGGAACCATACTATTTTTGATGTCTTAAGGGTCATCACTAATCCGCTTCAAACTTTATAGAATGTTTATATTATTTATCTTCATAATAATTATTCTTTATGTGTTAATAATTTCATTTATCTGCAATGATTATGTTATTTGGATGGCGAATCTAAAAATGTTGTCCAGTTTTTCCTATCTCCAACAGTTCACTAGATACTTCTAGAAAATGACAGCTTTATATTTAAAATTGAAGCCGATAAAATTACAAGTTTCATCGGTTGTGAAATTTTAATCCTCAGCAGATGTCAACTGTTTGGTCCTCACCTAGCTACCTGATTCCTGGAAATGGCAGGCCTTGCCGGTGGGGTCCATAGTTTATAGAGGTCGAAGTATAATGGACAATAAAATTTACAAACTAAAACTTTTTTAATTTTGACTCTGGCAAATGTTAAAGCCACAAATTGGTGATATGATTTTCTTGAAGAACAATTCGGTATATTTATCAAGACGTAAACTTCTTGTCTCAAGAAAAGTCTACCTGGTCTTGTCTTGGCACAGTTAACAGTCATAATTGCAAGAAAAGTCTGTATATCTCCAATGTCTAGCTGGTGAGACGGAACCAGACATCATGGTCCTAAAGACATGTTGAAGACATTCAAGACAAAATCAAGACCAAATATTTTTACCCGGGTTGATGAAAAAAGACTTTGCAGCTTATGTTGCAAACTCGTAAACATGAAGGCATATTCATATGTGAGATACTTTTCCTCTTAACTAACCAGTCGATAACTGTGAATTGATCCCTAACTTACCAAGTCTATTTTGCAAGAGTTTTGCTTGTGAATACGCCTTTATATTATTCTGCTTAAGGTTCCCAAAGGAACCATTCTGGGTGTCTGAATTTTTCAATTGGAGCTTGAGTTATGAAAAATAGCAAGTTTCGTATAGGACGCAATTTCAGTGAACTCCCAATTTTTTTCGTGGAGGCCATAACAAAATCGTAGCATTTTTTTCCAATTAGTGAGTCCGAAAACGTCCAGTTTTGATGAAATCGTCAATACTCATTCTTCAAATATATCCAACACCTTCTTGCTTAGATGAAAAAGTAATACATAGTTATAATGATGGTAATAAAAAATATAAAGTGATAGAAATATCTTGGAAGGATAATAATGATGCCTAAAATGTCCTTATCTCACCTATAAGTGAGATAGCAACTGCTTGTATCTATGTTTGCTCTCATGAAGCACTCGAAAATTCATTATACGAAATTACATTGTATTCTAGCCAAATTATTTATTGAAGCATGAGTCAGTTTTACCTCTACTCTGAGAAAATGAGGACTGTCTGTACTTTCGTTTTCACTTTGGTGGTCATCCTTAATTCAATTGGTGAATATAACAATACAATGATATAATAATGATATAAATATAATATAATGTGATGATTCCATTGCATATCCAATGCATATCCCATTATATAGGTATTACATGTCTACTACTACATAACCATTAAGGCCGGGGGGCCGGGGCTAAAGTCTGGAGGGTAAAAAAAAAATCGATTTTTTTAATTTTCTTGTAGTATAGCTTCTCAAAAATATTCCCTCAAAATTTCAAGTCGATCGGAGCTAAACTTGCCAAGTTACAGAGCTGTAAGTCTGCCCCTTGAGCGGAACACAGTAGATGCAGGCAGCAAGATTCGCGTGTTGCATTTTACAGTGGTTAGAAGCTATTTTCTGTCTTTCTGTCTTTCGATCTTCACTAAATTTAGTATACACTTATCACAGACATATCCCAAGAACACAACGGTCATTGTTGATCGGTTTCTTCCTGTTGCGATTTTACAGAAACAAAATGGCAGATTTTTTAGGCAAAAAATCGAATTTCTCAGTTTTTTGACCGTCAAAACCATAACAAAAAATGTAAACAGACCGCTGTGCTATAGACATCCTTTCAATTTATCGAAATCTTTTCTGTTTTTTTCATCTCAGATGATCCGTTGAGGAGTTATCCTGTGGACCGCAAAGCATCTTTTTTTAAAGCCGTCACAGAAAATCTCTTAGTAATGGCTCAATTTTTTAAATTTTGATTTTAGTACTTTATGAACTTATCTTCATAACTTTTAGTTAAACATTTGTGTGAGCATGTGTGAGGTTTTTAAACATAGAAATACACTAGCAAAGATATCCACAAGATCCATGAATCGAAATTGGCAATACAGCAAATTTAAAAAAATTTTATTTCGGTATTTTATTAACTTATCTTCATAAAATGTGGTTGAAAGATTTTTGTGAGCATGTGTTGGTTTTTGAAACATAGAAGTATAATAAACAAAAAATCCAGAAGACCCAGGAATCGAAGTTAGCAATAGAGCGAATTTTAGAAATTTTGGTATTTTATGAACTTATCTTTATAACTTGTAGTTTAAACATTTTTCTGAGCATCTGTGTGGTTTGACACATAGAAATACACTAGAAAAAAAATAGACAAGACCTAGGAATCGAAATTGGAATTACAGCAAATTTCAATTCATATTTGTGGATCTTGCCGAATTTTTTCGCGGTATATTTCTAGGCTTAAAAATTCCACACAAGTTCGAAAAATGTTATACTTATAAGTAAATAAAATAATTCTGTTAACTACAAAATTCCGAAATAAGAAAATTTGCGGTCATTGAATTTCGTTTCCTGGGTCTTCTAGATTTTTTTAGTGTATTTCTATATTCAAAAAACCCATATATGCTCAGAAAAATGTTTGATCTACAAGTTATAAAGATAAGTTCATAAAATACAAAAATCAAAATTTTTTAAATTCGCTCTATTGTCAATTTCGATTCCTGGGTCTTGTGGATTCTTTTGTACAGTATTTCTATGTTTAACAAACCCACACATGCTCACAAAAATATTTCAACTACATGTTATGAAAATAAGTTCATAAAATACCAAAATAAAACATTTTTCAATTCGCTGTATTGCCAATTTCGATTCCTGGGTCTTGGGGATTTTTTTTCTGATGCATTTTTGTCACCAAGAAGTTTTCATGTACCTCAAATAATTCTCCTCCTATTCGCAAACGTGTTAAAAACAAAAATTCCGAAAACAATGGTAAATTAAATAGGAATTATCTCTTATAAAATGATTTTGTAACTTTTTTTCCAAGTGCGGGTAACCAAGCTGCATGTCGATCGATTCCAAATTAATTATACTTCTTTAGGACCCCAATACGCTACTTTTCCGCGTTGTCGCGATTTCGAATTTCGAAAGTATTTATTTTCGACCCACCCTAATGCATAGCCATCACATACTTCAAAAAGCCTATATAAAGACAAATTCAACAGAAGATATTCCATGGGAAATTTGAATCAGATGATTCATCATATACAACGAATATATCCTGAAAGAAAATGAAAGGACTTTTTTCTAGACTTGTATTTTTGATTTTATTTTATCTTAAGAAACTCAAGTAATTTTTTTACTAAATGGTGAATAGATTCTTATCTTATATTTGAGACCGTTACACTTTTATTGGGTAGTTCAGAGTTTCTTTACAGTTTGATAAACAGATAAGAATACTGATAATAATAATTTTGATGATGATAATAAAAATGTGGAAGAGGCCTACCCTGAAACCTATAGGATTATATAAGTTTTAAAATCATGTTTACCTTATTCAGGTAATAATTTATTTTTCTTCAAAATTATCTATGAAACTGTGAAAACTACAAAACGCTGTATCAGTATTTTCCACATTGAAAAAAGAAGGATGTTTTATTCTTTCGTTTTGACCTTGGCTTTCATCCTTTATTCTATTGGTAATTGAAATAATGTAATGCATCGATAATTTTCAATATATGCTAAGCTTACCACTAATTACCACTAATTTAAGTCAGGTTTGGGTTCATATTTCTGCATGTGGAGTGGAATATATCACAGACTTTTTTTTTACCCTTTGCATTGCTCTCGTGTAATTTCATGCAGAGAAAGGATCGCACGGACGAACAATGCGATGTATTCGCGATGAAAGTGATAAGCACTGAGCGTTCGGGCGATGCACCAAGAGCTTAGGCAACGCACAAAGCATTCATATAATTGCATGTTATCAATCTTCAAACGCGAAATGCGATTCCTATTATTGAGAGGCGTTTGGCTTTCTGAATCGGTGATACATATAGCTGAATCACAAATGCATGACAAACGCTACTTGCGACCGAGTTCGTCGCGAACCGCTCAAGTTGAATGACTAGACACAAGAATCTATACCCAGCGTTGCAATTGGGCACTGATCAACCAGTTTATGTCAAGCACTCCATAGTACCTTTTACATAATTCTCCTTTCGTGCCAATGCTCATATTCTACCTCCAATGCTGAGCGTTTAAGAAAAGCACTCAGACATAATAATAGACTCCCAGCGTTGCTGTTTGGCTTTGATTCGCCAGTTTAAGTCAAGCAGTCTAAAACACTTTGTAAGGAATGCTTATCTCGTTCCAACACATGCCGCAACGTAGGTCACATTCTGTTTCACACTGCTTGCCCTAAACTGATTAATCTGAATAAAAAAACAACGCTGGGATTTGATTCTGTTCTCTTGATGATTTCTTGAACGCTTAGCGATGAAGTTAAAGTGAGACCGCTAGAACCAAATAAGCATTTCTTACAAGTTGTTTTAGACTGCTTGATAAGAACTGGAAAATCAAAGCCAAACAGCAACGCTGGGAGTATATTTTGTTATCTGAGTGCTACCATTAAACGCTCAGCATTGAAAGTAGGCATTGAAAGTAGCATTGTAGATCAACTCGTTGATCATTGCCCAATTGCAATGCTGGGTATCGATTCTTTTGTCTGGCTACTTCAGACAAAGAAATGTCTCTTGATAATAGAAATCGAATTTCTCGTTTGAAGCTCGATAACATGCAATTATATGAACGCTTTGCTCGTCGCCTAATCGCTTAGCGCATCGCTTGAACGCTTAGAGCTTATTATTTCCTACGTGATTAAACCGCATTATTCGTCGGTGCAATTCTTCTTCTGCATAAACGTACACAAGAGCAGTGCAAAGTATGGGATAAAAGTCTGTGATACATTCCACTCCACAGGTAAAACTATGTTATACCGAAATCCGTCATTTAAATCGTCTTAGCGCAAGAACTCTTAATAATTTGAGTTTTTGCCATCAGTATTTTTTCATCAGGAGAGCATAAACTAGAAATTTTAAAAACTTTGAAAATTCCACCAGATTCTTTCTTACCATGTATTTGGTGCGGGGTCCTTTGTAGATATAATTTAGGAGAACAATTTTGTTAGTTAACGTTTTATTGTATCTCGTGTTGTTCGAAAAGAATGTATGTTTCATCTTCAATATTATTCCCCACAAGGAAAGCAAAGTGGGGAGCATCTGGCGGGATGAACCGCCAGGCGATGCCTTCGGTTCCCATTGAATTAGCGACGCGATCCCAGTCAATCGCGCCAAGTGCTTGTTTCATCTCTAAATCAGCGCGATGAAAGTGAGTTGCATTGTCACTCCATAACTCAGCCGGTTTTCCACGTCTTCCACAAAATCGGAGTCATGCACCCTGCAGACTCTCGGTGGTGAGATCACCGACAGCGTCAAGATGCATTCCCTTGGAAGCGAGGCACATGAGAACAGCATGCAGATGGAAGGGCCCAGCATAACCAAGGCCGGTGCGCTCGAACTGAATTCACTCTTTCTGGTTGCAAAGGTGCCATTGCCTGTTCCATGGGTCTGGGTTGAGTTCGGGTGCGTACAACACACCGATATATGCGTGCTCGAATTTGACGTTTCTCGCCAACAATCTATGCGCGGCGAACGAGGTGCACATATGTCGAGCGAAATCCACCATGAAGTGCCCGGTGGTGGGCCCAAGTGATCACCAGCTTAGCCAGAGGTTCGGCACTGGATAAGATCGGCGGATGACGTGCGTTGTATGAAAGCGACGAAAGCTGGAGACGGCCTCCGATTCGCATGATACCCATTGGATCGACGAACACGTGGGGGCATTTGAGGGGGCTTGGGCGCGAGAGGTGACCTTCCTTCGTTTGAAGTTTCGCTAGCTCCGGGGCAAAGTGATGACGTTGACTTGAAATCACGCATGCATAGAAGGCGTCCTTGAATTCCTCAGCAGTGATAGGCGACGGAACAGGTACGGTGGTAGGATGCTTGAGTTGCAACGGCAAAGTTGTGAGAAGAACCGCAGCAGTACATTTAAATCTGAAAACTTGGCCAGAAGCTCAGCAGCAGAATTAGGTGGAACATTCGCATCGGTTGCGATTCGCCCGACGTTGACCGAGGCAAAATTAATGGAACTGCATGGCCAATTGGAAGGTGACTCGCGCAGCCAACCAGGTCCTTCAAACCATGACTTGTCATGAATGAGTGTGGTAAACTCAGCTCTTCGAGATGCCACGTCCGCTGGGTTCAGCTGAGAAGGCAAGTGTCTCCAACTGATCGATGGCAGGATTTCGTGAATATGGCTGCTGTGATTACCGATCAATGAACTGCCCACCAAGCATAAAATTTCTCTGGCAGAACGCATAGATCATCGGCAATAGTGCGAAGCAGTTTACTAGCAAGGAAGGCGGCTCGAGACTCGAGCCGTGGAATTGTCATCCTGGGCTCCGCTCTGGTGGAAGGCTGTAGGCTCTTGATGGAGTTCAATTTGGTTTTGGCGGCCAGCAGCACTGTTGATACGTGATTACTTCGGACATGACTCGTGCATACACGACTGCAGCCATCACACGTCGGCTTGCATCAGAAAAGGCATGGAGTTGCACTTGATCAGAAGGACTGGTCCGTATCCAGCGAGGCAAAGAGACGTCAGGAACGTGAGACAGATTCTTCTTGAAACTCGCCCAGCGTTGAGCCATAGTCGAAGGCAACTCTTGGTCCCAATCCAACCCAGCCCACCACAAGTCTTGCATCAGCATTTTGGCCACCATGGTGACAGGAGCCAACCAACCACATGGATCGAAAAAGCTTGCGATTACTGTCCTTCATTAGAGGATCCACCGCTTCCGGATAACATTAAGGTTGTCGAAGCGCTTATGCCCGCGTCTGCTGAACAAAATAGGTTTATTTAACAAGAAAAATGTATGGCAGCAAGTTATCATATCTAAGAATTATTCCGCATACTTTTGACTGAATCATCAGAAAGATGCTGTCTGCAAAGGAACATTGAATTCGGCCAAATATATGAGACAAAACTGACAAAACTGTGCTAATAACAAAATTAATATTTTATTTCTTCTTCCAGAATGCAGTTTACAGTCCGGCGGGCATCCTAATAGTGAACGTAATCCGGGTCCTTCTTCTTCTTCTTCTGCTGGCAAACAACATTTGCCTGACTGGACTTGCCCAGCGGAGGCTCCTTTTAGGTCCAGGTCCAGGTCTCCTGATGGTAGGCCTCCTGTTAAAGTTCTTGGACATACACTTGAACAACTTGGACATCTTCGGCTCATTCCCCGCACAAATGAGAACCTTCGATTCGAATTTCGAAGTTACATTTTTCCTGCCAATAAATTGATTCAATTGCGTGTCAAACACAATTGTTATGTGCCCTTGCCAAGCCAAGAAAATATTGTATTATCAGCAACCAATGGTGAAATTTTTGCAGTATTAGAGTATAGCGGGGTTCTTCATGGTATATTTTGGACACAAGGGCATCATCCGAGAGTGAAAATAAATATGATAAGCGGTGCAGTTGATAATTTGACCGCAGATGAAATGAGGGATTGTCCTGTTGGCAGCGATTACCCCATCTTCCCACACCATTTTATTAAAGCTTTTGCAAATTATAATTCGCTACAGCTCGAACGCAATCTCGAAGGCGAACGTGATTCTGGTTCCTCTTCTTATCCAACACGTGTACTTGGATATGCAATAGAACAACTAGGATATGTTCGGCTCATTCCTTTCACAAATCAGAACAAGCGATTTGAATTTCGAAGATACGTATTTCCTATCAATAAATCGATTCGATTGCGAATAGATAAGATGAGCTATATGTTTGCGCCAAACCAAGAATATATTGTATTATCAACATCCAATGGTGACGTTTTTGCAATGTTGGATCACAGTGAGACTCTTCGCGGGATGTATAGGACAGATGCAACTCATTCGCGAGTAAAAATGAATATGATAAGCGGCGCAGTAGGTAATTTGAATTCGGATGAAATGAGGGATTGTCCAGTAGGCAAAAAAAATCCAATCTTCCCGAACCTTTTTATTAAAGCTATTGAAAATTCCGATTCACTACAGTCCGTATGGAATCCCAGTGGCAAATCTATTCCTGGGTCTTCTCCTTCTGCCAGACAACATTCACCTGAACGGGCTTCTACTCAGGAGCTTTCTCTTCGTGCCAGGTCTCCTCCGGGCAGGCCTCCGTCTCATAGAGTACTTGGATATACGCTTGCAGAACTTGGATATATTCGGCTTATTCCTGAGACAAATCAGAACCGACGATTCGAATTTCGAAGATACGTTATTCCTGTCGATAAACCAATTGTACTGCTATCAGGACGTAATACCTATGTTTCCGTGCCAACCCGAGAATATGTTGTATTATCAACATCCATTGGTGATGTTTTTGCAATACTGGAGTATACTGAGACTCTTTGTGGAATATATAGGGAAGATAGAAGTCATTCGAGAATAAAAATGAACATGATAAGCGGTGCAATTGACAATATGACCGCAACTGAAATGACAGAATGTCATGTAGGCAGGAAATACTCAATCTTTCCACGTTGGTTCAGGGGAGATGTTTCAAATGAAGATTCTCTACGGTATGTGTATCATTGATTAAACAGAAAAAAGATAAAATATAATATCCGTTGTAATCCGTAGCCGGATCGAAATTCAATAAAGAGATAGCAATGCCAATGTATTATCTTTATCAAGGCTTCTTTTCTTTTATCTTTAGCTAAGCCCGATAAGGCCATTCAATTTTTTTCCTCTGAGTATTCAAAATTCAGAGAGTTACATGATTTTGAGTCTTCTATAGCGAGATTTTGGAAACACTATATTGTCCTCAGCGCTGAGAGAATTTCCTTGATATTTTCTTGATCGCTTATGAATTGCTGCGTCCAAAGCGAAATTAAAACAAACTTCTAAACTTTTGGTAATATTAATTTTTTAGTGCAGTGGCGCTAATATGGAGTGGCGCTATAATGGCGATAATGAGTCTACGCCATGGCGTAGTTTCATTATCTCGGCAGTGCGAAGTAGTTTTTGAACATTTTCTACTAAATTTGAACAAATTTCAGAGAATTTTGAAGATTATAAAATATCTGATCCGATTTTAGAAATTTGAAAAGATTTTTTATGATGCAAAGATTTTAAAAGATTTGAAAAATTCCATTCAAGTTTTATGGGATTTTTTTGACTTTTGAAGGATGGTTTCATCATGTTACAAGGCATATTAGAGGATAAGACAAGATTTGATCGAATTCCATGAAAAATGTTGATCAGATGATACATTATGTGAAAAAATACAACCTGGCAGAAAAAAGGAATTTTCCCAGAGCCGCGTAGTTCTGATCTTATTCTGCCTTGATGAACTGCAGTAATTCTCTTACAGAATAGTTAATAGATTCGAATTTCATGTTTGTCATCAGTAAAGTTTTATTGTTTTAGGTACGCAAATGTTGTAAGCCACCACAACAGTTTAATAATCCGATAGGGTAATGCACGTGACGAACTAGTTAGCAAAATGGGAAAAGTGACGACTCTGCAGTCTATGTACCATTATTTGAACTTGTATATATCTATCAAACTAAACATAATATTCTCTCTAATCCAAAGTGAGATCAAGATGTATCTAACTCGTAATTACATTACCTAAGTTCCTAAGGCTTCTTTCCTTCTGTGTTTCGGAAAAATGAAAGAAAGAAGTACTTGTGAAAAATAGCGAATGAAATGAACGTATGTTAAGAGTTGTAACATTATAATTTTCCCACCGGGGATCGATTCTGTGTTTATCAATATTCTAAATCTAATTATAACTACAGTTGGCTGATTTTAGTTGAAGATCTCAATTCTACTAAAAATTATACTTATTTTCAGTAATGGTAGTGTTGCATTTCAAAATTATCTCAATGATATTCATTTTCATTGCGAGATTCGTTCAATTTGCGTTTACTTTTTCCTGTCCAGTAAATTGCACCAACGATATAAGTTGATTTCCATACTAATAGGACGATAAAACTAGCCCTAAACATTTTATAACTAAATTTTAAAGTAAAACACACTACAATTGAGCAGCATTAATTCTCACAAATAAAAAAGTTTCCCGCTGAGAATTAAATCATTATTTTGAAACAAAAAAGACAGGTTGCGGATTCACTCAAGGGAGAGATGATTGCGTACTTCTGCGATGAGTTTAAAAGAATTTTAATAAATCTTTCTTACAAGATCTATGTGAGATCAGTACACATAATTTAACACCATTCTTGTGTTTCTCCACACAACGAGGTCCTTGTTATCAAATAAGTGCAGGGTTGTTACGAAAGATTATCTTTTTTTTTATTTAGATTCAAGCTGACTTGCAGAACGATGTCCTAATTTTTAAATCAGGTTCAGGGACGTTACAAGAAGCCAAAAAATTCTGTTTCTTATAAAAATTAAGAGAAATTCCCTACAAACTATTGATTCAAAAATTTAATATGTAAGCTTGCACAACAAGGTCCTTATAATTAAATAAGGTGCAGACTTTATGTGTTAAATTTTGCATAACTTAGTTCGGTAAACGGAGGACAATACGGCATTATATTAAAATTTCACTTTCAGTCATGTAAAATGAAATAGGGTAATATTTGATGTGAAAATATAAATTATTAATATAAATTCATTAAAATTTAATTCGCGATTCAGTAAGAAATAATGCAACAAGATATCAGAGATTACCTGACAGTTGGGTAAAATGAGATGTCGATTACCTACCAGTTAGGTAAAATGAGTCGAACTGTTAGATACAGTTTCAATCATAGAAAACAAATTCTACCTCTTTAAATATGTGAATTCGACATCCCAGTCATGTAAAATTTCTTGCGCCAGCAAAAAAAAACATTCTTGCTACAAACTGATTCTGTGGAAGGTCATCCACTACTAACAAACACATGCTTACACATATCGTATAATTCATAAGTATATTGTCGGTACATATACACAATTTAACTTAAACAATTACATTAAATTGAGATACATTACATACGATATAGTCGCACGCTTTTAACGAGATTAACGCTATTAAAAATCGAAAACGCTGTGACGGGTTTCGAACCACCTAAGCTACGTTTAACGCATTGTATCCCTAACAACTAAACCTCACGGCTAACCTAACACTTAGAATATCGGGAAAAAAATCTCGGCTATAAAGTTAAAGTACAAGTACGTCAGGGCCGTACAAAAAAATATCTGATCCCCGTTTCATCGGAATTTGTTATTGTAACATTCTATCAATTAGCGGGCTCAGCAATTTGTAGGAAGTAAATAAATACATTGAATATTTTTTTATTTGAAATTTTCTAACCTTGAAACTTTAAATTCTTTGATTTTCAATACTTCAAACTTTTGCATGGTCTACTTTTTAAAAATAATAGAACATTATGAGTGCTAAGCGCGCACAAATGACCCTTTCTTTAGAAAAAGAACTCGGTTCATTTTCCAACATTTTTTTATAGATTTTACAGAAAATCTTATATTATTTGAGAAAGTTGTGCATGATTCACAGAAGTTTTCGTATAATAGCGAGGAAATTCCTACAGTGAATTCAATATGAATGCCAGCTTTTTCCACTTACTCACAATTCTTTCTTTTGGTGGAAAATTATTTTTTTTTTATTCATAAAAAATTTTTTTCAAATAAAAAGTCAACTCGATTTTGTTTTGAAATTTTTCAATAGACATTTGATATTTTTGAAGAGAATTTATTTGTTTTCTTGAGAATTTAAATACTTCTACGGAAATTAAAGTTATTTGTTTAAAAACTTATTTCTCTATCTGAAAATTTAACCAATATATTTTTTGTTGAAAATTTAGCTTTTTCAGTTGAAGATTTATCTATTTTGTTGAAAGTTTATCTTTTTTTGTATAGAATTAACCTTTTTAGTTAGAATTCATGTATTTTATTTAATTTCTTTGGTTGAAAAATAGTTTTTCTTATTTCTTTCTTGGTAGAAAATTAATCTTCTTGGTTGAAATTTTCATTTCTACAGTTGAAAATTATGTTTTATATTAAAAATTAACTTTTTGAATAAAAATTTAAAAATTCATTTTTCCAACTAAAAATTCAAATATACTCCATTTTTCGATTTTTTTTATAGCCATTACATCTTTTTGGTTGAAAATTTAACTATTCTGTTGAAAATTCATTTTATTTGTTCACAAACTTATTTCTCTCTCTGAAAATTAAACTATCCTATTTTTTGTTTAAAATTTATTTTTTAGTTGAAAATTTGTCTTTTTTTCATCGGAGATTCATCTTTTTGGTTGGAAATTTACCTAATTCGTGAAATGTTGTTTTTTTTATTGTTTTTGTTTGAAGATGCATTATTTTAGTAGAAAGTTTATTTCCTTTATTGAAAATTGAACAAATTTAATTGAAAATATGTTTTTTTTTTGTTGTTGTAAGAAATAATGTTTACAGCGAAAAAGGTAGCTATTTCATTTTTGCTAGAAAATTGATCTTTTCATGTTGAAAATTCACTTATTTTGTTAGAAGCATTTTCTCTTCTATGAGAAATTCAATTATTTAGGTAGAAAATTCATATTTTAGCGTTAGAAATTCCACCTTGTTTTTAAACATTAGTCTTCGGGGATCTCCCGCCTCGAAGTTCGAAGTCAGTTGTTCAGTGCCGTCCGATGTTTTTTTATCACCCGCATCCTTATACGTCAATTTTTAAATACATTCTACTTTGATTAAGTGACTTAATGAGTATTATCTACTGAGATAAAAGGATAGTATGTATATTTGAATATTTTCTCAAATTCTACAGTATAAACCGAAACTTAAAAATGTTAAAGTGTCTACGGGGGACTTGGCTTTAAACTTCAGCCCTGAGAAAGTTGACGTCCCTAGCGAGTCTCATTTTACCTCACTGTTGTTTTGTTCCTCTCCTAATGGAAGTGAAAATCTCTTTAAAAAATCTGCAATCTATACTTTCTGAATCGTTAATTGAATCGTTAATATGACACAAAAGTAAACTTTATATCACTCATTTGATGAAAATTTACAATAATTCGCGTTATTTTATAATATACTGTTATTAAAATAATACAACCCTTATAACAATTATTACATATCAGAATTTTCACTTTCGGACTTGAGATTTTACATAACTCTTTTTTATTATTTATAGTTGTTTTCTATTAAATCTTGAAATAATTTAAAACTTTATCTAAATGCAGTAATGTCCTTCATTTACCTAACTAATTGGGTAAATTCTAATGAACAAAATTTCTCCGTGTACACACAGTTATTATTTTTAAACCCCACAAACCAAAATTCATTATTCTGATTTGAAAGTAATAAATTAGAATAATTTATAAAACCCAAGAAGGAGAATCTCAGACAGCTAGCTTTCTTTCAACGATGCTTATTTTATTCCATTTTTTCTATCCAATGCCAGGTAAATCAATGAGACCAAGTGAAGCTCCTTCCTTATGAGGGTCGAGTAAGGAGTTTCTCGGTACCGATATCGGGATCGATATATAAAGTGCATTGGTCCCACGCTATCCCTATTTATTAGCCGACGGCGTGCGCAATCGATCATATGATCGAATGATTTTGTGAATCATCCATTCGTTCTACCGGCTTGTCCACTCATGAGTCAGAGGAGTAACAATATAAATATTCACCCGTAGCTTTATGATTCTATTCTGATTATAAGAATAAAACGGACCGTCCAGAGTAATACTTGTTTGCTTAGGAAGCTCAGAAATGATTTAACAATTTTCGTTTGTTCGAACAATATTTATTTGCTGTAAATTGTAAAAATTCATTATTTTCTGGAATTAAGGACAAAGCTAAGGAATGCAGAGAGTGATATTTTTTGTAAAAAACAATTTGCAATTATTTAAAACATTAGTATCACCAGTCATCAGCACAGTTTCATTTGGTTAGTACGATTTTGTAAGCCACCTCAACAGTTTTTAAATCAGATAAAAATAATGATAATAATAATTTCAATGATGATAATAAAAAATGTGAAACGAGCTTCTCCTGAAAAGTGAAAGATTATATAACTTGTGGGATCAGGTTTATCTAATTTAGGAAATAATTTATTTTTCTTCAAAATAACCTATGAAACTGTAAAACCTACTAAACACTGTCAACTAAGTTATTCGTAAAGGCATTCACCTGTTTTTCTTTACATTGAAAATAGAAAGATGTTTCATTCTATCGTTTTGACTTCGGTGGTCATCCTCAATTCTATTGGTAAAAATAATAATATAATACCTCTATTATTTTTAATATATGCTCAGCTTAGCTTACATAAAAATTGATCGATTTAATCCGCCTCCTATTCCGTTTGTTACTTTCCCAAATTCTGTTTTTGTTCGTCCGAGATACCTTGAAATATTTGAAAGTCTTTGAAATCCTACGAAACAAATTTAAAATCCGGAGTCAATTAAAAATTAATTTAAAACATTAAAACGTTAATTTTTCTCTGTAGTTTTAGATGATTTGGAGAACTTTCTCTTCTACCAGTTTTTGCTGTTAAATACACAGTTCGAATGAAATGTTTAAATTAGGTTCGTAGATCTACTTCAGAAGAACAATTTATTTTTAATGTTCCATCTGGTATTTCACAGTTGAGCCGAAAATGAGAGCTTCAATTATTAATAATACTTTTCATGATACCTCCCATTTGAGATGAGAATATCACAATTATAATGATTATGATAAAAAATGTAGAATGATGTCATTATGTAAAGTAGGAACTTGACACTAATAACGTCGTTATCTTACGTATATGTGAGATAATGGCTACTTATGTAAATATCTGTATTTTTATGAAGCATTGGAATATTCTTTAGTTACAATTGCTATCCAAATCATTCGCTGAAGCATTAATCAGTTTTTTCTATACTTTGCGAAAATGAGTATGGTCTGCACTTTCGTTTTCACTTTGGTGTTCATCCTTAATTCGATTGGTGAATATCATACTATAATATATCTATGATTCTTACTATATTGCGTATAATATATATGCACGCATACAAATATTTTTCAGGCCTGTGGAGTGAACCTAAAGTCCCCCTTTCCACCTTATAGTCACATAATAGCCGTTTGTTTGTTTACACTGTAAAAACTAGAAATATCTTTTTTTTGAGGTATCGTTTTTTTGCGTCCTATTTTTGAATAGAACAGCTTCATGCTGTTATTTTTAATGCATAACAAACAGTTCTGGGATCTCACCCGTGCTCTCATTTGAGTACCACTGGAGACGGTTTTTTCCTGCGTCTTATTGTAATACCCGAAATTAGCACTGAGATAATACTCTGTTTTTACAGAGTATGACGTCAAAAATTATGACGTCATGGATAGACATGGCGATTAGATTCCTAAGGATTGGAAAAGCGCCACTTAAGGTCAGTTCCTGCGACTCGCACTGAAAACTTATAATTACCAATAATGTCCCTCTTCAGCCCCTTGGTGCATAATAATATAGTATTCTTTTGAAATTAATATTTAGTAAGTATTGTTACACAGTAAAAACAGATCAAAATTAGATTTTCCAGAGAATTGGACATATGGAAAACTGTTCGTTCCATGGAGTGTGGAGTTATTTTATCCAAGAATTATTTCGCTCAATTTTGATTGAATAATCAGAAAGATGCTTTCTGCAAAGTAACATTGAATTCAGCCAAAGGTATTGAACAAAAATGTGCTGATAAGTAAATGAATCTTCTATTTCTTCTTGCAGAATGCAGTTCACAGTCCAGCGGGAATGCTAATAGCAAACGTAATCCGGGTGCTTCTCCTTCTTCTTCTGCTGGCAAACAACATTCGCCTGACCGTACTTTTCCAGAGGAGGGTCCTTCTCGGGTCAGGTCCAGGTCTCCTGCTAGTAGGCCTCCTGCTATTAAAGTACTTGGATATACATTTGAACAACTTGGATATATTCGGCTCATTCCCCGCACAAATCAGAACCTTAGATTTGAATTTCGAAGTTACATTTTGGCAGCTAGTATACCAATTACTTGGAGAACAGATGGAAAAAGCTATAGTCCCGTGCCAACTCGAGAACATATTGTATTATCAACATCCAATGGTGAAATTTTTGCAATATTAGCGTATAGCGGGTTCCTTCGTGGAATATATAGGAGAGGAAGTGCTCATTCGCGAGTAAAAATAAATATGATCAGCGGCGCAGTTGATAATTTGACTCCAGATGAAATGAGGGATTGTCCAGTAGGCACAATCCACCCAATATTCCCAAAGAATTTTATCGAAGCTTTTGCAAATTACAACTCGCTACAGCCCGAACGAAATCCCGAAGGCGAACGTAATTCTGGTTCTCCTTCTCCTGCCAGACAACATTCACCTGACCGGACATCTCCTCAGGAGCCTTCTCTTCGTTTCAGGTCCATGTCTCCTCCAGGCAGGCCCCCTTCTAAAGAAGTACTTGGATATGCACTTGCGCAACTTGGACATATTCGGCTTATCCCTAGCTCAAATAAGAACAAGCGATTTGAATTTCGAAGATATGTTTTTCCTACCGATAAGCTAATTCGATTGCGAATAGATCGGAAGAACTATGTGTTTGAGCCAACCCGAGAATATATTGTATTATCAGCACCTAATGGTGACGTTTTTGCAATATTGGATCATAGTGGGACTCTTTGTGGAATAATCAGGATGAAAAGACATAATCCGAGAGTAAAAATAAATATGATAAGCGGCGCAGTTGATAATTTGACTTCGGATGAAATAAGAGATTGTCCAATAGGCAAAAATCACCCAATCTTGCCTAATAGTTTTAGTATAGCTGTTGCAAATTCCGATTCACTACAGTCCGAACGGAATCCCAGTGGCGAACGTAATCCTAGTTCTTCTTCTTCTGCCAGACAACATTCACCTGACCAGACTACTCATCAGGAGCCTGCTCTTCATGCCAGGTGCAGGTCTCCTCCAGGCAGGCCCCCTTCTAATGAAGTACTTGGATATGCACTTGCGCAACTTGGATATATTCGGCTCATTCCCCAGAAAAATCGGAACCGGCAATTTGAATTTCGAAGATACGTTTTTCCTACCGATAAACGAATTAAATTGATGTTAGAAAATAGCACATTTATGTCCGTGCCAGCCCGAGAATATATTGTATTATCATCATCCAGCGGTGACGTTTTCGCAATATTAGAATATAGTGGGATTCTTCGTGGAATATATAAGTATGACAGAAAATATTGGAGAATAAAAATAAACATGATAAGCGGTGCGGTTGACAATATGACCGAAAATGAATTAAGCGAGTGTCATGTAGGCAAAAGTCACCCAATCTTTCCACGTTGGTTCAGTGTAGTTGTTTCAAATGAAGATTCTCTACAGTATGTGTATCATGAATCCGATAGAAAAAAGATAAGCTGAAATATATTATTTTTTGTAATCCGTAGACGGATA
Source organism: Andricus quercusramuli (assembly GCA_932178445.1). Lineage (NCBI taxonomy): Eukaryota > Metazoa > Arthropoda > Insecta > Hymenoptera > Cynipidae > Andricus > Andricus quercusramuli. The sequence goes on from CAKNXH010063227.1 coordinate 26,083, forward strand.
TTATATATGTTATATAGTATTATGATTATCAAGTCTTTTTTCCTCTCATCTCTTGCTAATCCCCATGAGACCATTCGACCTCTTTTTTCGAATGTTCAAAATTCAGAGATATACATGATTTCAAGTCTTCCAACCCAAGTTTTTCCAGCATACCATACCGCTCACACCACTGAGAGAATTTTTATTTATTTTTGCAGATGTAGCGTATAACTTATAGGGATTTGAGTGAAATTGAAAAACAAAAATCTTAAAAGCAAAAAAGAAACATCAAAGCAAACCTTCTGAATAAATTTTGCAATCAAAAATGTACTAATAATTTTTTTGAATACACATATTCCGATTGCTTATGATTTTCTGCGTCAACAGCTAAATTAAAAGACATCTTCCAAATTCCGGAGATATTAGTAATTTTGTACGTTTTCAATTTTAAGTTTCAATGTCTCATAGTACAAAATAAAATAAACAAAATAAAACAAACGAATACATTATTTTACCCTTGAGATATTTCTTCTTTATTTCACATTAATTTTCATTGGCAGTTATTGTAGGAAATGTACACGAACCACATTTTCAAAAAATGAAAAACTGATTCTTGTTTTCCTTTTCTTGCATAGTTCGGACGGAAAAACAAGGTTCATTTTAAAAATATTTTTAATTATCAAAAGAAAACCTATGCGTATTTTCAAAAAATAGTTTGAGTGAAATCTGTATACCTTCTTGAGATTAACAATATAGTTACTTCACATTTTTTTGATCTCATATAGCTTTACTGAAACATATAAATATTTTTCGAAAACAATTTTCACGATTACAACAAAAACTATTAATTTCATCAGAAAATTATTCAAAGAAAGTTCATAGACATTTTTGAAGTGAACAAGCTTCCTTGTTAACATTTTTCACGCTTAAAACAAAAAATATGCGCCTCGTCAAAAAACCGTCTGAAGTAAATTTGTAGATCTTTTTGTGATGAACAATCTCACTTTCCAAGATTTTTTTCGTGCCTCATATAGTTTTGTTGCAAAATGGAATTCTTTATTCATACTAAAATGTTGACGGTTAAAACAAAAGACATGCATCTTATAAAAAAATGGATGAGAGTAAATTTTTAGATCTTTTCGAAATGAACAATTTTACTTCTTAAAATTTCTTTCGTATCTCATATAGTTTCGCTGCATAATTATTTATTTTAGAAGAATTCGATTAAGTGTAAGAGATATTTAGAAGTTTTGAAGAGATTCATGCAGAATTTGAAATTTGAAAACTTGAAAAGATTTCAAACTAAAATTTTGAAACTGTTTGAAGATTTTAAAAGGTTTTGAGATAGAAAAAAAAGTTTCTCAAGATTCCTGGGAAAATTTTTAATTGCCTTTTATTTTGAAAAATCAATTTTAACAGAATATTAACAGATATTCCAAAAGACATGCAAAATTGTGAAAAAATACTTTGGAACATTTTAAGTGTTTTTTTTTTATTTTCCAGGATTTAATGAAAGTTTAAGAAAAAATTAGAACCATTTTAAAAATAACTTATAATTTTTTAATGAATCTAAAAAATAATAAAAAATGTGGGAACATTCGAGAAAATTTGTTGAAAAATGTAGATTTTTTAACATTTTGAAATGAAATTTTGAAACTGTTTGAGGAAGTTCAAAGGTTTTGAGATAATGCGAAAAATTTCCTAAGATTCTTGCAAAGATTTTGGATGATTTTTTATTAGAACAAAAGTAATTTGGAGAGAATATATTTTAAGTAAATTTCCAAAAATTTGTTGATGTATGAATGACAATTAATTAATTTGTAATGGCCTCAAATAATGTAATTCTGCAAATATATAAATTCCTTGATTCATTCTTCAATTCAGAGAATTAAAAATAATAGCGTGAATTCACATGTTTCCTCAAATCTTTAGATTTCACCATTCATCAAATTTCAACAATTATTTATTTATTGAGAGTTTATATTGAAAATTGCTAGGCTTTAATTTCACAAGTTCACAACTCAAAAGAGTTCCACTTTAAGTGTTTCAATTTGCAGTTCAGTTTTTATGACCGTGATTTTTTTCCTCGATTAGAACAACCATCCTGAATGTCATAATAAAAATATTATATTAATTATTATTTAATTGCAATTATATTATTGCTGTTAGGCTTATTATTGCTTAAAAAAATTTTCTGGTAAAAATTTTGGAACAGTTTCACATTTTTTATTATTTTATGCTTTTCTTGCATGCATTGAATTGCAAAAGACTGCTGTCCTGATCCGAGCACCAACTGTCGGATTAGTCTTGAAGCAGGAAATTTTTTTTTTACTTTTTCAGCGTTCGCAAAAATTTTTCGCGTTCTTTGAAATTGAAATTTTTGTCATGTAAACGGTCTTGCTCAGAATCAAGGAAATGACTAGTATTACAGAAATTTTTTATTACGGATTATATTGTATTTTCTAGAACATCCCAGAACTTCCGGTATTATAATTACATCCCAAATAACATATATTGTTTTGGGAATTATCAAAAGGGTACTCAATAAGTAAAAAAAGAAATGTTTTAAAAAACATTTTTTTCCAATAATGCTTATATAGTTTATTTATATAGTTTATAGTTTATGCTTATATATATATATATATAATGCTTCCAATAGTGCTATTGTGCTTGAAAATATTTGTCGTTCAAAAATAAATGCATCTGAATATCTTTTACAGTTTTCGAGAAGAATGATTTTGGAAAAAAATATTTGGTACATTTTAGATTTCACTTTATATTTTACACAAGTCATTGACTTTGATAAAAACATTCACGTCTTATCATTGAATTTTATTAAAGTAAGCCTCGATTTATGATGTACACCGAGAAATAGAAACAATGAATAGTGAAAAATATAAAGTCGAATGTGGAATGTGAAATATGAAATTATACAAAGTCATCTAGATAAAGTATATAAGAGCCTCCCCACCATTTCCACCTGTCCGAAATTTTTATCACAATTCGGAAGTGTCGATTTTTAACCAATGAAATAATTCGTGTTGTTTTGATAAAAAAAAAAACAGTTTGCACAACGCGGTCAAACGTCAATATTATGCAAAACTAAATTTTTTTTTGTGATTTTCAAGCCAATAATTGCTTTTTGTTCCAAGTGAGCAGTAAAAAATGCCGGAAGAGAAATGAGAATTCAATTTCGATTTCGATACTTTATGATAATGGCATTATTCAAATGATCCTCTGAACTTTATTATCTGTAAAATTTTTGCTTTTAATAGTCCTTTCATTTCATTCGCAAACATGTACGTGGAGAAATATTTTCCATTTTATTTCATAGAAAAGAAATAAGAATAAAATTTGTTGCAGGCAATTTTTTAGAGCGATAAAGTTTTGTTCAGCCAAATTCGCGTCTTTCAAAATACATGAGTTTCTCATGGAAAAACAGAAGGAAGTTTTAGCTGATATTTGTGTAAAGTTTACCATGTGAAGTTAATTTTTGTTGCAAAGAATCTTTCGTCGGAAATCGATGTGAAGTTTATCTTCTGTTTTTCCTGTGTTGGTAGTGTGTCAACGTAAACATGTGTCACAAAAATGTTGTTACAAAGCACAATAAAATGTATGTATATTTGAGATTATAGACTGAATAACGAAAAAATCCGTGTTCCCCCTTCCATTGAACAACTTTGACGATATTTTACGATAGTCATGGTTATGAAGCACCGGGAATAACCTGGCGGTGGAAAAATCTCGACTATATATAAAGCGATATGAAAGACATCTCAAAGTCATTCAACGTTCAACATGGAATCCCTAAGAATTATTACTGTCTTCTTTCTAGTGTTCATTATTGCACTTTCTCAGATGGCCGGTTCTGATGCCTATAAAAAACCCCCTGTCGAGAAATCACCTAGGGATAAGCCGCCGCCAGGATAAGATTGCCCTTCTTGCAGTTGTAAGTAAAAATTTTGAGAATCTTTTATTTTTTAATATAATCAGAGTAAACCTCAGGGATATTATTTATCTAAATTCGGATAAAAATGTTACAAACAATTGATAACTACAATTGTAGTTTCCAACGGTTTGCAGCGTTTTTATCCATCTTCAGATAAATAATATATTTGGGATTTACTGTAATGAAATTGCATATAGATGAATTTGATGTCCTATTTCAAGCTTTATATAATTGGGATAAGCTTTTAAATGTGAAAATTAATCATTTTGTCTTCGATTCCTGAGAGTTATTATTTACTCGTTTGCGTGGGGGGTGACACCAGGGCCCATACTAAATCTATTTACACTATACTCTTGTCTCGAAAGCAACCGGAATTGGCTACATTCCATGCGGACGCCCACATATTAAGAAAAAATGAACAACGCAATTTCATTCTAAAATTTTTTTTTTAATGTTGTAGAATGAACGACAGCTTCTTCGTAAGACCTTTCATGGATCAATTCAAGCTGTTCGACTGTTACGGAACAACCAAAAAATAAATTTACAACTTCTATTTCTCCCTGTACTCTTTACGACCAAGATTGTTTATTATTTTATTGCGAACTATTAAATTAATTGTAATTCAGTAGAGGATGAGGAATAATTATCAAGGATGTGTTTTCTATTTGTCAATACTAAGAGATGGTGTACACGTGAGAAATAAATGTAAAAAAAAATACACACGTCTCTTTTTTCCTTCACAGAACTTTATTGAAACTATAATAAATTAAAGTATTTGGAAGATCGATAGAAAAAAGCTGGCGAGGTAGCGCACTTAAGACGAATAGAATTTAAAAATAAATTGAATATCCATAGAATTAATGGCATTGTCGTTGTCGCTGTCGTTGTCGCTGTCGTTTTCATTGTGGTTGTCGTCGTTGTCGTCGTCTGTGAAAATGCTTGTTTTCGAAGGCATTACCCGAATGGTTTGACTTTTTCCAGCAAAACTATACGAGATATGAAAAAAAAAATGTAAGCAGATTTGTTTATCTCAAAAAGATTTATCTCCTAAAGACTATTTGCTTCTTAAGACGCATAGTTTTTGTTTTAGTAGTAAAAAATGTTATAAGAAAATTCTAAAAAAAAGTACGAACAGTGCGAGTACTATTAAAAATCATTGTTGCCTTCAAAACATGATGACTCATTCAGAAAACAGGCGAAAAACTTTTTTAAAAATCCCTTGGAAGGAATAGAAAATTCCTCGTGAGATGACCTCTAAAAAGTATATTTTTGACCTTTCGTACAGAATATAGAACGTGAGATGTTTTAAAAAGAAATACTCAGCTTCACCTTGTGGTATGAACTTGGGAAGTTGTAGCATAGATCTGAAATCTACAGCACACACTGTTTGAAGTCTTATCTTTAATTTAGGGCAATAAAAATTTTAAAAATTGTATGGCTTCCCCAGATATGACTAAGAATGTTCAAGCATGTCTGCGTTTATGATACGTTCATTAAATTTTGACACCTCTACAAGGGTGGGAAAAACTCAGCGAAAAAAATCACGACCTGGAAGCTAGCCATCGCTAAAAAAGAAGACTAACATTATTACAAAGATAATTTTATTCTGCACCAATATTCTTTTCAATGACAGTCACTAAAAAAATCATTCCGGAAGATTCGTGGATATTCAATTGTTATATCTATGTGAAGAATTATGGAAACGGATTAGAACAAATCAGATATCACTCTAAAAGTTTTTTCAATTGATGGTAAAAAAAATTCCAAAATGTTAGTAATTTTAGCCTGTAAAATGATTGATATAGGAACAGCCCACCTCAGCTCCTAATAACGATAGAACAACGTGTTTGAGCTAGAAATTTTGCAAAAAAATCCACGAATACAATTATTTATCAGATAAGTTGTAGAATCAATATTAAAAGCGTTATAAATGAATAGTTTTCTGGAATTTTTCCCTGAACAGGCGGATAAAGGGAGTACGCATTACTCTCAGCAGGATCCTCGGTATCAGTGTCAGGCTGAAGGCTGCTATTTAGCCTTATCTACTGAATATTTGGAAACATGAATTAGCTTTTTGTCAATTCATCGCGATTAATAATATATTACTCTTTTTTATGAATGAAGCACTAAATTACAATTCATTAATTACATTTGTAGACATTTTTGATCGTTTTTTTTTTCAATTTGATCGAAAATCATTCAGCGATAATGTTTCCAATATTCAAAATTCAGAAGAAATGAATAATAGTGTTATTGAAATAAAAAAAAATACATTTTAATCATTTTATAATAATAAATTATTCATTATTATTTCAAGATTTTCAATTGGTGCCGTTCCGAAAAGTACTTAACTCCGATTGATTTGAAACTGCATATGAGTAATTGTCAAATTGTAGGCAAATTTGAGCACCCACAGTGTCTTAGGCACCTACAATCACTTGTTACTGGGAATTGAATATTTTGTAGCGGAAATTGATCTCATCACATCTAAAAGTTTTTAATCCAAAAGGGGGACTAGTGATGAAAATAAGAAATGATAATGAAATTCATACATGAAATACGGAAAGTGGATTTGAGGTTAGAAGACGCGAGTTTTTAAAAAGTTCAAAAGTGAATAATATAACGCATCCCACTTAGGAAAAACTACATTAAACTACTTATTTTAAAAAAATTTTATATTAGAATCTCAGCACCTTTTAGCTGTAATAATGAATCCAACTACCTGTGCTGTAATATAATTTCCAACACATATCTTTCCTTCTAATTGACCTATTTAGCTCACTTCTTGAGATCTGTATATTTATAAATATAGGTTAGGAAACAATAAACAAACCTGCCCACCTGATCCAAGCGAACGCGCATGTAAGTAGTCGTATGCTGTTTTATCTTACCGTACGGTAATGATGCGAGAAACATTATGAAGTTTAGCCTTTCCTAATATTTATAAAAAAATAACAGATTTTAATCATAAAATGTCACCTACTTATGAAAGAAAACACCGTTGAACAAGTAAGGCAATGGTTTTTATAATTCTCTTTGACTCCGAAACTGGTTTTTAACGCACGTACGGGAATGACGTTTTTGTTGTCAAAATGCACTTTTCAGTTTTATTATCAGATTCACGAAAAAAAGAGTTAATATTTCAAGCTCGGGTTCATAGAATTTTGTATTAAATGATACGCTTAATATTTCTGTATTTATTACTCAACTGTATCTACATTATTTTATTAGAAAAAAAGGCGTACAGTAATGACGTCTAAAAAACAAAAATGGAGGAACAGACTTTGAGGTTTTTACAATATTATCAATTTGAATTGAAAAATGTGCATACATTAAAATAATGTTCATCTAAAGTTTACAAACTTGATACTTTAAGCATTTATCAGGTTACTGGTTAAAACAAAGGAGATAATCAGATTATCCTCGTGCAAAGTGAGGTCGGGACGCCGTACGGTAATGACGTTTGGGGTGTTCTTGTAATAAATTAAAGTAAATAGGGAAAAAAAATGAAAAAAATAACTGACAATTTTTTAGAGGATGATAATAAGTATTCTTTATATTAAAAATCATCAGTACGAGTTTCTATGTTAATGTTAAATAGCTGGGACTTCAAGTTTGTCTTCAATTTGACAATTATCCATGTATCCATATATTTTGACTCGGTGGTCACGAAAATGATAGTAAAAATATCCGCAAATTTGATTTTTGAAGTCCAGGACCCAAAAAACCCTTAATTTTTCAATTTTTATACTTTATTTCGATGAAAATTAGTTTGAGAGGAAAAAGATTTAAATAAAAGCTGTGAATGTAACTTTTAAAAAAATACCACTTTTATGTTTTACAAATTTATGACAAGCAAGAGATAATGTTCCAATAAGTACATTTTGCCAAAACTTCTTTAGTTTTAGTATTGTACCCCCGTGACTGGTCACAAAAATAACATAGGACACATACCATTCAGGTATCTTCAATTTCAGTTCACAACCAAAGTTCCCAAAGAAAATGTATTTTTTATTTCACATTGACTTATAGTTATTACTATTATTTAATTACATATTTATTTACTATATAAATGAATTATTAGCAATCAAAATTAATAAAAAAATCGCGACCATGAACTTCTGGATTTGGATGAATTGTAGATGGAACTGAGACACACTCCGGTTATCTCAAAATTTTTGACCGATTTTTTTTTCAAAATTTTAGGAAAACTTTTTCAAAGTCTAGTGAACAACTTCTAAGCGATAAGTTATTCCAACTAACATTTTTTCCATGACCAAACCGCTGGTCAAAATTGAGGAAAGGTGGTTTTCGTTCGAAATTCATTTTTTTATTGAACAACAATAAACATATTAAATTTTTAAACGATGTGAGTTGCTTATAGTCGTCGCTCATGTATTGGGAATGCATCCTAAAAATTTGAAGCATTTTTATAAACAGGTTTTATTGCTTATCTTGAGTAATAATTGTTGAATAAAAAAGCTTGATAAAAATATTTGTCGGCCGCGTCAAATTGAATACGAAGGTATATTTGGTTTTACGTTTCGACCACCTGAATTTTGCGCTAAACGACGATAGATACGTGAAAAAAAATTGTAAAGAAGAATGGAAGCTTTTCAAAAAATATAAAATTTTTGCTTAACCATTTTTTTTGGACTCGTTTTTTTGGTTCTATGCGTCGAAATTGAATAAGTCGAAAATTCAAATTTTGATCGATTCCATCTTTTGGGTTGAAAATGTAACTATTTGGTCAAAAAATAATTGTTTTGTTTGAAGATGCATCACTTGAGATGAAAAATTATTTCTTTGGTTAAAAATATAACTAGCTTCTTTAAATTTGTTTTTTGTTATTGTTTGGGATAGAATTTTTTGACTTAAAGTATAGCTATTCTATTTTTTTGACAGAACATTGATATTTTTCATTTAAAAATTCACTTATCTTGTGAAAAACTGGTATTTTTATGGTTTGAAAATTCAGTTGCTTTGGTAGAAAATGCATATTTTTGGTCATAAATTCTACTTTTCTGTCAAAAATTTGCCTTTTGGGCTTTACAACCAACATTTTGGGTTAAAATCTTTTTCTTTATTGACTGAAGAATCTTTCTTTGTTGAAAACTCAACTTTTATTTTAATTCCTCTTATTGGTTTGAAAATTACTCTGTTTTGGATAAGCATTCGAATAAATTGTGGTAAATTACTATTCTTTTATTGTATTCATCCGCGGTTGATGGAAATTTCAAAAATTCTAGGTGGACATATCGACTATTGAAGTTTTCTTTAGGAATTCATTTTTTTTCATCGAAGATTCATTCATCATTCTGGTGGAAAATTGAACTATTTTGCTGCGAAATCCCTTTTCCTTAGTTGAAAATCATTTATTTCAACTGCAAATATAATTTGTAATTAATTAATTTCAATTAGTCGTTAGGTTATTATTATTATTATTATTAATAATATTGAACATTAATGTAATTGACCTCATTGTTATAAGGTTGTTTTTATATGTAAAAGGATCTTTTAAAACGGTCAGGAAAAAGTCAGGGAAAGTCAAGAAACTTTAAAATTCCGATTTTATAACAACCTTGATATTGCAAATTTGATTACTCGATACCGCAAAATTTGGATTTTGAAATATTGTATTAACTTAATTTTCTTATTAAAAAATTACGTTTATCGTAAACTTACTTATGAAATCAATGAATAGGTTATTTGAAAATTTCAGCATTTTTAAGCTTCAAAAATGACAAGAAAACGAGTCTTCACAAATTTTAGGTTTTTTTGCAATTTTTGTTTGAAGATTTTTACATGGAAAAATTTGAACGATTTTAAAAGGTTGTTAAGAGGTTTCGAAAAAGTTTTAAAAATAATTCAAAAATTGAAATTGATTAAAAAAAATTGAACACAGAATATAGATTTTGAAAGATAAAAAAATGCAGTAGCTTTTTAAGAATTTTGAAAGATTTCAATAGAATCGAATTTTTTTTCAAATTCCTAAAAAAAAGTTAAATGGTTTTTTCTTTTGAAAATTCAATGTTGTGGAATATATTTAAAAATATTTCAGAACGTTTTAGAAGATAATTTGAATTCTCAAAAAACAAAAGATAGGTGGAAGATTTTAAGGCATTTTGTTCCAGAAAATGTTTAGAAGTTTTGCAAAAATTTCAAAAATAATATAAAATTTGAAAAGGTTGATGAAAAAATTCATATCATTTCAACAAGATATATAGAAGTTTTGAATACTATTCAAAAATGATTTATACTATGAAAAGATTTTTCAAAATTGAACTCAGAATATATATTCTTGAAGATTTTGGAAAAATGCAGAAGCTTTTTAAGAATTTCGAAAGGTGTCAAGAGAATTGAAATTTTTGGTTTAAGATTTCTAGGAGAATTTTTAATGATTTTTTTTGCTAAATTCATTTCGTAAAAATATTTTTTAAATTGGGACAACTCAAAAATTCCGAAAAACGAAATTCCCCAATTAGAAAATTCCCGAATGTCAAAATTCCGAAATAACAAAATTCCCGACCAGTTCATAATATTACCGAATTGGAAAATTCCCGAATTGAAACAATGAATTTTTCTATGGATACTGTTTATTAATTAACAATACAGGAATGAAATCTAAGTATAAAGAAAGGATCTTTAATGTTCAAGGTTTCTAAAATTACTAGTTGAATTTAAACTAACAATAATTCAAAAAAAATTCCATTCGGAAATATATTATTTCCAATTACAGTTATTTTAAATTCAAACAATAATTTTATAAACTTTAAACATTAAAAATAATTTCTTTTCATAAAAACATTGGTTCATTATTGAAAGATTTTTCAAAAATTGTAGGAACAAGTCAAATAATTTTAAAAAATCTATAGAAGTTTCAAGAACATTTGAAAAATAATGTAAAATTTGGGAAGATTTCTAAAATTGTCAAAAAAGTATCTGCAAGATTTTAGGGCAACATCAGAAATAATTATTGTCAGTTAAAACTTCTGCGAGTTCTACATTTCTACATTTAAACTTCTGCCAACGCAGTTTTCCTAAAATGTTGTGAAATAGTTTTGAATAAGAAACATTTATTAGAAATTTTTGAATTTTCTGCACATCGGAAATCTATAAAAATTTTATCGTATTTTCTCAAGAAACCTAGAATAATTATATTTATATAATCTCAAAAACAAATAAAATCTACATTGAACAAACAAGAACGTCTGCAACTGATTTTTTTATTTTCTCGTTATGCGATTTTTGTGTATAAATTAATAATTTGGAAAAATTAGTCGTTTCTAGAATCTTATTTAAAATTTTTCAATTTATCATTGCATGACGGGCCATCGAGTCAGAAATTAAGTGTGTAAATAGTTCTTGTTTTTTTCCAGATAAAAGCAACAGCTTGTAATTGCGTCATGTTTGTAAATGTGAAATTGCGTTTTTTTATATAGTTCATATAGTTTTAATTATACTTTTTTTTTATTTTGAAGACACTCGGCTCAGAATTCGAAAATTTAGAATTTTATTGAAATTAATGGTCTGAATGGCCCCTAAACATTTTTTCTCTTCGAACAATATGCACAGGATTTCTTTTGAAATATGAAGAAAATATTCTCCGTAGTTAGGAAATTTGAAATATTCAATAAAAAAAAATATTATATATTAAATTCAGAAAAACTCTAAAGAAATTTGAAAGAACTGACATGAATGATGAAGAACAACAAAATTCAAGTACATTGACATTTTTTTGAAACAGTGAATTAAATGAAGTGCAAGTGAATTAAGAGGAATATAAGAAAAATGCTTTTTTAGTAGAAGGTGATCCATGAACACATCGTGGAATTAAATTTTCGTTTATTTAAAAATTACATTTTTTTATAAAAACAATTTTTCTCATCTTTGATCTCAACTATTCCATTTTGGGCTGAAAATTTATGTTTTTTATTTAAAATTTCAACTGTTTGAACGTTGAACTGTTTTGTGAAGAAATAAATTTTTTTGTGAAGGATTCATCATTTTAGCTTAGGATTCATCTCTGTGGGTAAAAATTGAACTATTCTGTGAAAATTTCTTTATTTTTTCAAATTAAAAATCATTTTTGTGAGTGTATTTTCAATTTTACATTTTTTGTTGACAATTATTTATTTTCAATTTTAAATTCAACTATTCAGTAGAAATGTTCTCTTCTTGGTTGAGAAATGATGAAACTCCTTAAATATTCGTCTTTTCTTGTGGTGAATTAATCTTCTAAGTCAACAATTTTTTTTAAAGATTCATCACTCCAGCTGAAATTGATCCCTTCGGTGTGAAATTCAACCTATTTAGATTAAAAATCCGTTTTCCTTTAGTTGAGAATTAATTTTTCTAAGCTCAAAGTGTAATTATTTAATTTTTGTCTCAGAAATTATATTTTAAATTTGAACTCTATGTTTTATAGCTGGTTTATTGTTGAATTGAGTTGTGAATATACTTTTTTTATAAATTCACACTTTTGGAAAGACGTAAAACTTATGGTGGAAAATTTACCTTTCAAGATTAAAAATCAGATATTTGCCTAAAAATGCAACAGTTTTGCTGTAAATTTAATTATATTTTTTTTAAAGTCGTCCTTTCGGATTGAAAATTCATCTTTCGTGTGGAATATTGAACGTTTCGTGTTGAAAATTCAACTGTCTTTTAAGAAATTTTGTTTCGGCTTTACAAATCAACTATTTGGATTGACTATTTTGTTGAAAAATTCAATTGTTTCAGTTAAAGTTTAACTATTTGGTTGAAAATTAATCTTCTTTGACTGAAAATTAACTTTTTCATTGAAAATTCAACTGTCTTCGAAAAATATTATTTCTTTGTTACAACATCGACCAAAACAGATTCATTCATTATTTATTTATGCAAATCCTGACGGAAGAATCTAAGCCTAATTTTTATTCTTTGATAACTGCATAATTTTTGAATTATTTCTCTAACAAAACCCACACAAATAGAATTAGAGAGAATCCTTCAAAAAATAAAATGACTAGTCCTTAATAACTAGGAATAAATAAGCATTGCAACTTTTTCCTAACGAGAAAGCAAAAATTAAACCCTAAATAACTATTTTAACTGGTATTATTTTTTCTAAAGTATTTTCAGAAGCCTTCGTCATGATTTTCAGAAATTAATAATAGTTCTATTTTTTTCGATTTCATAAATCATTTTAAAAATAGGCGACTTTTGAGATAGATTAGTGTACATCCTTCACTGAGCGAAGAATTCCCCAGTGGTTCGGGTTTACACCCCAATAGTTGGTGTGGTTTCTCCCTTTTTCTGTTTCACACGAAGGATTGGTGCGCTCGCACCAACGAGTCGTGCGAGCACCCCAACCATTGGGGTGCTCACCCGAAGCAGCAGCGGCCGAACTGGTGGGGTGCGCGCCCGAATGGTTGGGGAGCTTGCACCTATGATTCGGGAGATTCGAGTCGTTCACCGCGTTGGATGTTGCGCGTTCGACGTTTGCGCATGTTCGCTAATGGCCGCAGCTGATGAACGTCAGGGTCTTCCCGAATGTCACTATTTCTAGTTTATGTCAATTTTATTATTCATGTGCGAGATGTCAGTGGAATACAGTGTTCATTAACGAAGAATTATTTCTGTATATATACAGAAATAATTCTGGAGAAAAAATAAGGTTTTATATTTCTCTTACCTTCGTTAATGATTATCCAAAGAAAAACCAGATAACTATTTGACACTGTATTCCACTGACATCTCGCACATGAATAATAAAATTGACATAAACTAGAAATAGTGACATTCGGGAAGAGCCTGATGTTTATCAGCTGCGGCCATTAGCGAACATGCGCAAACGTCGAACGCGCAACATCCAACGCGGTCGACGACTCGAATCTCCCGAATCATAGGTGCAAGCTCCCCAACCATTCGGGCGCGCACCCCACCAGTTCGGCCGCTGCTGCTTCGGGTGAGCACCCCAATGGTTGGGGTGCTCGCACGACTCGTTGGTGCGAGCGCACCAATCCTTCGTGTAAAACAGAAAAAAAGAGAAACCACCCCAACTATTGGGGTGTAAACCCGAACCAATGGGGAATTCTTCGCTCAGTGTTAAAAGTTCAACTATTTCATTGAAAAAACGTTCTTTTTGCATAAAAGTTGAACTGATTACCCAGGCGAAATAATTATTCATATTTTATAAATAGTGTGAAATAGTATATATAATTTGTGTTTTTGTTTCATATAAAAATTGTTTGAAACTGATAAAAATTTAATATAATACTTCACACTATATCTCATTTTTCCGTCTGGGTAGTTGTCCAAGCAAGTTTTTCTTTAAAAATTAATTTGTTTGATTTGCAAATTCGCCTTTTTGAAAGTTCATGAATGACCATAAAAACTGAATGAAGCAAATAAAATTTGTTCTCTATCGGCATTTTTTTTATTTCTATAATTTTCCTTTAATTAGTTATTTAGCATTCTAGCACTATCAGCGAGAAAAAGTTTGCATTCGTAATTGTGACAAGAGATTTTTAAACGGAGGTCTAAATAAAACTAATATTTACTTTTTTTATAAATAACTAAACATAATTTCGATGTGGCTTACATACGATATACCTTAGAAGATAAGATATTACGAAACCAATAATTCCGTGGAAAGCATTTGAGAAAATGAAAGAATATTCCAGTGAAATATAAGGAAAATATTAAATATAGATTTTCTACATATTTCGATTGAATATAAATGAAACGATTCAATTTCTCATGTTTATTGTCAGCTAAAACATTTTTAATTTTACAAAAATCTTTTTTTTGTAAAATGAAACTAATTTATAAAAATCTAACAATTTGATAGAAAATTGAACTATTTTGTATAAAATTAACTTTCTCATTTAAAGATTATATTTTCGGGTTAAATATTCCATTCGTTTGTAGATAGTTTGCTATTTTTGCTTCAAAATTCAAGAACTTGATGGAAAATTGATGTATTTTGTTGAAAATACTTCTTTTTTGGTAGAACATTAATTTAATTATTTGGCTAGAAATTAACCATATCTGGAGGTTTTATGGGACTCCCAAGGATATCAAGAAATTTCAGATTTCCTATTTGAGAAATTTTAATGAATTTTACCAGATTAAATTATTTTAAAGACTTATAGGGATTCAATTAAACAGATTTTGGAGGACCTTCACGCATTTCAAGGCTTTTTAAAGGATTTTATGGGATTTCTAAATATTTAACATAATTTTGAAAGATTAATTGGTTTTCAAAATCTTTTTTTATTAACAATTGTATTATTTGGTTGAAAATTCAAATATTTTGTTAAAGTTTTATCAATTTTGTTGAAAATTTTTCCTTTCTGTTGAATAATTAACTTTTTTGTTGAAAATGCGTCCTGTTAGGTCAAAAATTGAACTACTCTGATAGCAAATTTAACTGTTTTGATGAAAATTATTATTTTCAAGATAAAAATTCAACTGTTTTGTAGCAAATTCATCTTTTTGACTCAAAAAGTTTTTTCAGATTGATTTGTCTGTGTATTATTTAAAATTCAACTACTTTTTCGGAAGTTTAACTAATTTGAAAAAAAACGTACAATGGAACTACTTTTAAACAATTAATTTTTCCTTTGGTTCAAAATTCATTATTGTAGTTCAAAATTTCTCTCTCAGATTGACGATGTACCTATTTTGTGGGAAATTTTTCTTTGTTCAAAACAAAATACAAGAAAGTTTGAAACGAAATTGAATTTCAATTGAAACTTATGAAATCATGGTTCACAAATATCGTTATTAACTGGAAAAGATTTCCTCGGTTTTCAAGAGATTTAGCAATATTTCCACGGATTTCAAGCAATTTTGAAACGTTTCAGGTGAGCTTAGATAATTTTGAAGATTTCCGAACATTTCTGGGAATTCTAGAGGATTGCAAAGCATTTTAAAAGATATAAAAAATTTCAACAGATTCAAAAGAATTTTGCAGGATTTCCAAGGATTTCAAGATATTTCCAGTAAAATTAAAAAGAAAATTAAATTAGATTTTGAAGGGATTCCTGATTTCAAAAATTTCAAAGGATTTAAGGAAATTTCAAGGAATTTCACAAGAATAAAGGATTTCAAAGATTTTTTTGGATTTAAATGGTTTTTCAGAGAGTCTACATTTATCTAAATTACGATGTTACTATTCCATTTTCGTTTAAAAATTGATTTTTTTTCAAATCGAAAATTTTACCACTTATGCAGAGTTGAACCACTTTGTTAAAAATCGATGTTTACATTCTCATCTAGAGAAGGTATTAGATTTGTGTAAAATTTGACCCCCCCCGGGTTTTGTCAAATGTCCACGTTTTGAGACCCCCTGAACCCAAAAAACAGGTTTTCGCGAAAGTGTCTGTCTATATGTATGTATGTGTGTATGTGTGTGTATGTGTGTATATGTATGTAGATTTTTATTTTGTTAGCACGATAACTTTCGAAGAAACGACAGATTGGATTGGGCTTTGGTATACTCTTCAAGTGTCCTAAAATGAAGATCATGTTTGTTAGTCAGCCATTTTGGATGAAAATTTAAAAAGTAGGAGCATTTTGAAAATTTTTGAGACCACTTTTTTTTCAAAATTTGAAAATCATATATGCGGCTGTTCATATTACTCGAAAAGTGCAACAATCTATTCTCACAACATTTTTTGATAAAATCAAAATTTTCAGAGTTACAGCATTTTCAAAATCCAAAGAAAGAAACAAAAATTAACATTTTCAGCCATACAACGCACGATACGAATAAAAGCCAATATGAGAAAAATGTTTCTTTTTTCACGTCCTACAAGATTATCATAATGAATTTTTGAATTTTCTTGAAAAATCGAAAATTCACATTTTTATTGCACAACAAATAATTAAAAATCCAAAAATTGAATTTAACGGTCAAACTATGCAAGATACGACAAATGATAATTGAACAAAATTTGTGCGTAAAAAAAAAGACTTATTGGCTCCTCGTTTAGAGGTAGGCCGGGAATTGGTAGATCGGAAAATGGGAACTCCTATCTAATACAACCGCTCTGTTGAATATTGTTCTTTTTATTGTTTGAAATTAATTTTCTACCCAGGAATGGAAATTTTTCAGTTTTATTTTAAAATGTATCTTTTTTAGCTAAAATTTGGCTTCATTGGCAGAAAATTAATCTTTTCGGTTGAAATTTCCTCTTTTTTTTACAATTGCAACTGTTTGTTTGAAAATTAAGTTTTTTATTGAAAATTCATCTATTTGGCTGAGAATTAATTTTAGTGAGTTGAAAAATGCATCTAGTTTCTGAAAATTTAATTTCTCCGCGCTATTTGGTCTAAACAAGTAGTAATACGCAAATTAGTTACAATAATATCCAACTAATACTCAATTATCTTATATTTAATGGCGTGCATCAGTGATTTGAAATGAAATTAGTAAATATCAATGGACACATTGTCTACTTTATTGAAACAATAAGGCGGCAATATTGCGATACTTTTAGACTACATCACCTCAGCAATATAAGCTTACTAATTTTATAAACATCCGAAATCTCTGAAAAATTCGTCAATATGAACTTTTGATTTTTTCACTATTTTACTAGGAAAATGCCAAAACTCTACTATTTCATCATAGCCAAACACTAAAATATTAATTCGATTATCAAAATTATCAGTAATTCAGATTTACCGGTTCTCTTGAAGGCTCTTTTGTAATCCTTAGAGAACTGAAAATTTGAATTGAAATTAAAATTTAAATTAAAAGAAAATTTAAATTGATAAATGAATGCTTATTGGAAGTAATGAAATTATTAATTTTTTTTCTCAATATTTCAATCTGCATCCTCATAATATTTTCTCATTGTCAGATATTAAAATGAAATTTATAGGAATATCTTAAAATCTAGGGAAACAAATAAAGTCGAAAGAAATGTATTACTAAACTATAGAACACAAAATTCAGCCAAAACTATAGAAGTATGTTGCCATTATTTCCAATTCTTTAGCGAGGTGAAAACATTCTGTTTTTTGGGTAGAAAAAACCAACATGATGGTCTTCATCTAGTTATGATTCTCTTATTCTCAATATTTCTCTTTTTTCGGTGATGAGAGAAGAAATTATTATAACATTGCATATTATTTAGGGAGTAATTTCAATCCTCAAGAATTCATTGAATAAATACAGTTATTAAATATCAAAATTCTCAGTCTACGAGTATATACATTCAAAACGAGATGGTATAGAAAATATTCATTTTCATCTCAAGAAGTTATGGAATTGTTTGTCTTCTTTCACGTTCAAGACGAGTGAGAGCAAAAAAAGAAAGATTGTGTGATTGTCGAACTAATATTCACGTACTACTACGCAATGTTTCAAGAAGTTGATCCGCCTTTGCTTCTGCATTAGAGAATTTTTAATTATCGCAACATTTTTTTTATTGATTCTGCCGTATAATGAGGAGTCTGGTATTATGACCATTTCAAACAAATTCTATTATTTTGCATTTTTAAACATGAAAAATTCGAGACAATTTCCAAATACATGGCAGAAAACTTGAGAAAAATATGTTCGACAGGACTTCCATTTTGCTATTTCTTACCATAAATAATTTTACAAATATGATAAGAGGAGCTTTCCTACAAATAATAAATAATGATGCGTATACAATTTTACTCCAGCTTCCTGACGATTGAAAATAAATATATTTGAAAAAAATAGCTATCCCCACTTATAAGAAATTCTATAAATCCCCGTGAAAAGTGAAGTATTGAATATTTCAGAATTTTGAAAAATCTATTGCATTAGAGAATGTTGAAAAAGTATCTGAGGATTTTTTAAGATTTTTCCTAACATCGACCGCTTTCTGGGAATAGGTGCAAATCGACGCTCAAAAAGAAGGCTGACAAACCCTGTATTTTTTATTTCCTGTCCTCTGTTTATTATGACAAATATTTTTTAGGATAAAGTTGATCATATCGTTGAGTTTGGAAGACTTTAAGCTTTGAGATGCTTTTACATATTAAACAATTCAGGAATTCATTTTCAACGAGTTGTGATAAGAAGAATTCAGGGGCCTCGACTTTTGACCCCGACTTCAGTATTTTTAAAGAGCATTGGAAAAAAAAACACTTGATCATGTGAAATCTTTGAAGGCATTGAAATTCCTTGAAATCTTTGAAAAAATGTTCATCTCGAGTCATCTTTGGAAACATTTTTATATGCAATAAAATCTTTGAAATCTGTTGAAAGTCTTACATATTTCTTAAAATTTTTGAGCTACATAGGAATCTGTCGAAATCTTCAAAAGTTCCTTGAAATTAACTTAATAGATTAGGTTCAGATTGAGTTTAGATTTAAACTATCTTGTAATCAAATACTCTTAATAGCTTTATACATTCGTAATTGGGCTACTCACTCCTCATTTATATATAAAAAAAAATAGAATTGATTGAATTCGATCCCCTTGAATTCTTTAGAGATCCATTGAAATCATTCAAAGATTGTAAAATTCAGTAAAACCTTTGTAATGAATAGAGGGCCTATAATATCCCGCAAATCATGTGAAACTCTTTGTACTGCCTCAAATTTTTGAAAATGCTTGAAAATTCCTTTACTTTTCGCAAATATTTAAAATCTCGTCGAATTCTTCAGAATAATTGAAAATATACAAATATATAACTGAAAAAATTCATTGAAATATGTACACATCATTTCAAATCCCTTGAATACAAATTTGATTAAACTTATTTGCAGTGTCAGAACATTAAGTTATTGGGATTTCCTGAACTCGTAATAGGAAAAGGACAATGTTATAATATTAATAATAATAATACTTTACATTTCGGTTCAACATCCATTCCGTTTTACTAAGATTTTTAGAAAATATTTTAACTCTAAATGAATTTTCCAAAGAAATGGTTGAAATGAAATTGAATTGAACTGAACTGATAATGATGAACTCCAAAGATTCGTAGTGGCTTGGTAAGAGCAATATAACTCGCTCATACGGATCCAATGACAAAAGACAATTATTCCTCAAACAAAACATCTATACTTCAAACAACGGTCGAAAAAAAGAGGTCTTCATTTCGTCACCTTTCAGAATGAAAAATCTATAGCATCTTCTGTATTTTCGGTATCTGAATGTTATCTTCAAACTGATTTTTCCAGTAAATTATGTAAAATTTTGTAAAAATAACAGTCAATGATAATTGAAAAATAGATGACAAGATCGTTATTGATAAACTGATTTTGGTATAAAGTTATATTGACCATTTGAAACAGCATGCTTCACTCATCGCCAAATCTAGAAAATTATTCGTCAAAATTTGTAAAATTCCTAAAATCAAGTGCAAATCTTACTTTTGAAATCTGGACTAAGAACATGAATAAATATTGGGTGACTGTTGAGATACAATTCGATGATTCTAAAAATTCTTTCCTGGATATTAACAGAAAGCGAATGACTCTCAGTGATACTATCATAATTGAACGATAGTAATTAGATTTTCAAAATGCAAAAAAGAGTTTATATATGGGACATTATTTCTGAAGTTTCCTGAATGGACTAAAACTTCGGCAAAGTGTAGTCCTATTAGATGGCAAATTATGGAAGAAAAATTTATCTTCTACAGTTCAAAACGAAAAGAAATTTTAGCTTCATTTATATGAAGGTCAAATATTTATTTACTTAATGAATGATCATATGATAAGAAAAGAACGCACGGGATGAATCTCGTATTCTTTTATTCGTCAACATTTCTAGATTTGGTGATGAGTTTAACGCCTGAATTTCACAAATGATGAATAAGGCGCGAAATTTTCTTAACTTTGAAAGCAAAACATTATCAAAAAATTATAAATGAAAAACAAATGTTTTTCTATACCCAGCCGCAAAAATAATACGTAGTGAAAAATGTTATATATAGTTTTCATTTGTTTTATACATTTCTTGTATAAAAAATAATGAATATATGATTCATTGAAAAAATGATTATATCATAAGAAACTAATGTGCGCGACGAATCTCGTATTTTTATCTTTGTTAAAATTTTTATTTCACTGATAAACATTTTTTACGATCACTCAGCAATGACGCAGTATTTATTCGTGTATTTGGTTTAGATTCAAAGAGTATGACTTGCTCTTGATTTCATGAATTTGAAAACTTTTTAGGAGCAATGAATTAGATTTGGGGATGAATTGAACGCAGGATTTCAAAAAAATGATTCTGCTGGAAAAACCTTAGCCTTTGTATACCAATATTTTTCAAATTGTCCAATAGAATAACTTCAACATAGGCGGATTCAACATCATGTAAACTTTCAAATGTTTGTTATTGTCACAATAAGTTGTCTTTTGACAATAATTTTTCAAACAAATACACCGACATATATCGCAGATTTGAATATGGGAAATTTTTCTTTTTCGCATTATTTTCTTTCCATCTGTAGAACAATATCCTAACACAATGGATTGTCATTCAACAACGTCATCATCATTTTTTTTGAAATTCTTATAAACAAATCCAGTTAAGAGAGGCCAAAAACAGTAATCTTATTCATAAGAATTGATGGACAAAATTTTATTATTATAACATTTTCTTAAATGGCAATGTTTTTGGTAATAATGTATTATTATTGAGATGGAAAGAAGTGAATTTGCAGAAAAAGAGAATGTTCTATGTTCGAAACTGTGTCTTTTTTGTAATAATTGGGGATCATTCACAAAATACGTGATACGTTTTGCGGAGACGGGGGGGGGGGGGGGGGTATGTCGAAGTATCATACTCCATGTTAAGAACGATGGAAAAATTATCACGCCAGAGGGAGGGGGAGGGGTCAGAAGTTCCTGAAAAATGTATCACCTTTTTTGCGAATTGCCCCTTGTTGATAAAAATCAGAAGTGTTATTCAAAGCAATTTCTTGTGTCGCGGTATTTTTTTTTTTTTTTTTGAGAGAGGGAGAAAAGGAAATAATTCCCAGAAAAATGTTCTATTTTCGAACACGCAAAATGAGTAAATTTGTTTGTTGAAATTTCAGTGATTTTTTAGTGATTTCCCTCAAAAAATATAGGCATCTCCAGTACATGATGTTAAGCACAATATATTTTAGCAAAAATGTGAGAAAAAATTGTAGAAAACTACATTATTGTCCTAGTATGACTAAACGTAGTATACACGTGCAAATCCTGGATATTGTTCTATATAATTTTCTCTTCTGCATTTGCAATGTAAAATATATTATTTGTTTGATTGAAGAATAATTTTTTTAAAGCGTGTTTACATGCCTTAGGGGCAAACATATATTTATATTTTTGTATCATTATTCTGTAGACTGTAGAACTTTCGAGAATCACATGTTTCGCAGATTTCATCAGCATCTTATCAAACTTATAATATTGTACCAAAGTCTAACATCCTTGAGAATATTTTGAACAACAATACGATCCATAATACGAACCAACAATCCAATTACAAAACTCTATTTTCCTTCACTCGTCTGGAACGTGAAAAAAGACAAACAATTTCATGCAACATCATATAAATTGTCAGGAGATAAAAATAAAAAAACACCATCATGCTTTAACGTTATCTAATCATAACGATAATTCTTGATAATATTTAATCAATAATTTTTATATTCATCCCAAAAATTGTGATGATACCAGAACATTTTTCAAATTCATCAGAACAAAGTAATTCATTCAAAGGATTGAGAAATTATGATTGTAAGAACTGAAATTATTTTTTAAATATTGTATTTGAGCATGTATGTATGCATGTATGCATGTATGTATATATGTATGTAGTGACGCTAATTTCGTGCGGATTCCTGTTCGTCGATAAACATTTGAGTTACAAACGAATTTGAAACCTAGGAGAATTATTACTGGATGATGAAAATTTAGTTACTACTCCTGCCTACGCAGAAAACATATTTTTGTAGTTTTACATCATTACATCATTTCATATCTAAACCTTATCAATTTCACAGTATTATACCAAAGTTGAACATCCTTGAGAATATTCTGAACGACAATACGATCCATGATACGAACCAACATTCATTGAAATAGAATAATTTGTTCACACTTGGAATTATTGGTATAAAAATTGTAGTCAAAATAAATAATATTACACAAACAATTTGTTGAAAATTTTGATTAGTCAATTTGAAAACATATATATTCTCACTAAAAAAGGAGGAAGAGTAGTGCATTCTTTTTAATATACTGAAATATGATTGACAGCAAGGAACATAACCATATGAAATAATTTTTGTATTAACTATTGATACTGTTTAAAAATGGCATTTTGATCAACTGTTTTTTTTAAATATATTTAGGTTTCAAAATTGAAAAATGCGTGTGCTTGTATGTATGCAGTAAAAATACATTTTTGTAATTTCCCTGATAAGCTGAATATTAAGAACATGTACCAGACTGGCTTGTGATCAATAAAAATATTATTGTCTTGAATTTTTGTAAAGCATGTGTTGAGTATAATATATATTTGAAATTTCGTGAATTTTCGGATCAAGTTTGACCCCATGATAGAGTCTAGAAAGAAAATTCTAAACACGTCCTAATAATTGAAAAAAATATGTACTATGGAGACTGAAAGGTTTGCAGTACAGTACTATGTAGATAACCAACGTTTTTACCGATTTTTTTTTCAAAGAAAATATTCTTAAAAAATGAAATGCACGTTGTTTTAAAACGATTTGTTCAAAATCTTATTTTTTGTATATCCATAAAATGATTGTCAATTTAAAAATTGATAACGACTCTCTGTACAGGGGTCGTACATGTATTATATATGACGCTTTGAATATTTTTGTTGTTAATAATTTTTGTAATCGAAAACTGTACACATAAAAAATTGAAAATTATTTTTCCACATATAGAAAGCTAGGGGGATGGGATGAAAGAGTATAGAAAAGAGTTACCTAGTATATGGACAGATCCTAAATATGAATTTTTTCTGTGCATCTTCTTCTCAAATTCAAATTCTAAAACAACATTTAGAAAATTTATTTTAAAATACTTGTAATTGGCTGAAGACATGCGAATAACAATTAGATAAGGACTATATGAGATTGTCCAATGGTTAGATTTAAAGCAACGTTTTTGAAGTGCCAACTTGAAATGGTCCTTGCCCAGTTGTCATTCTCATGTCTTAATATAATGTTAATTATTACTTTTTTATATCACTTCTTCAATTTTGATTTCACAACAGGGTGGTTAAAAATTCATTGAAATTCTTCTCTTTTTTTTTTTAATTTTCAAGCATATCCCGGATTGTTTGAATTCATAAAACAATCCCTTTTGAGAAAAAATGATATTTACATGTTTCAAAAGCCCGAAGAAGATCAACACGTATTTCCCAAAAGAAAAACATATGTTTTTGTTAATTTCATTCAGAATCGTCAATATTGTACCGAGTCAGGCCCTGCTTTGAACCTGTGACTCTTACGTTATGGTAGATGCAGACACGCTTGAAGATTTTTAGTCATATCTCGATAACCCATACCATTTGTTCATATTTCATTGGCTAAAATTAGAGATAAGTCTTCAAAAAGTGTGTGGTGTAGATTTTAGATCCTTGCTTCAACTTTCCAAGGTCATAGCCACAATATGAAGTTGAGAATTTTTGTTCAAAACTTCCCACGTCCTAAATTCTCTTCGAAAGGCCAAAAATATAGTTTTAGGGGTCATCCGACGCGGAAGTTCTTATTCCTTTCAAATTATTTTGAGAAAGTTTCTCGCTTGTTTTTCGAACGAGTTATCATGTTTCAAAGTCAGCAGTGATTTTCAGTAGTCCCGTGCTGTTCGTACCGACAATTTCTGACGGTAGTTATCTCTCATAGTTGCACCGAAAACTCGAAATTTTCATTTTTAGCCACATTTTTCATGATTGAAATAAAAACAATGCGTTCCATCAAAAAATGTTTTCAAGCAAATTTGGAGGCCTTATAATGACTACAAATGTTGTTTATTAACAATTTATTGTAAACTACCCGGTCAAAATTGTGCGCTCATTTCTGAAAATCAGATTAAAATCAGGCATCTCTTACACTGCACAAATTCAGGTTACAGACACTTTTAAAATGCCATTCGAGAGCTTACATTTTTTGCCGATTGGGCCTTACTCGAACGTAAAAAAAAATTCGGAGAATTTATGTCTGAAATCTCCTCTCTGGGATGAGACCAAGCACATAATAAATTATTTCGAAAAACGTAAAATTCTGAATTTTAGGGGTATCTTAGTTCGATAATGCAGATATCTATTTTCACTTAATGTGATAAATATCTCATCTGGTCGGTAATTTACCACCCTTATGACGATACAGAGTTCCTATAATAAATTATTCACTTGTTTTCAAATTATAAATAATCCGGAATCATGCCCCAGACGAAAAGCGGTCGGTTGAGTGGTGACCGCAGTCTTTTGTCTCTTACTTATATTTTGATATAAATTTTTTTTTATGTTCTTGGTATCATTTCAAGTGGCATATTTCAGACATGGATTCAGAAAGATGAGAATCGGGAATTGGTTCTAGCTTAATTTGTCGTATTTTTTATGACTAAAACAAAGCCATTCGTCTTTACAAGCAAATAGTCTAAAGGAAATTTGTAGATATTTTTCAGTTGAACAAATCTGTTTAACCTTTTGTTTTATATCTCGTATAGATTTGCTGGAAAATGGAATATTTTATCACTCCGAAGGCATTCTTGTCCTCTCTTTAGAGGCCTTGTATCAGTGAGCCAAAGACCAATCTATTCTGTTAATGCCGTCGAAAGTCTTTTTCTAACTTCTCGTAATGACTTTCATTTAATTAAAGTCTCAATGAAGATTCGTAAAGAAAAAAAGAAACGTGTTGGTATTTTTTAACATTTATTACTCACATGTTCACCATTCTTTAGTATTAACATGCAGAAAATACATCCATAATAAGTATTCCTTATCCTCTGCTAAATTACAATCATATTAGTAGTTGGCAATAAAATAATGAATAATCATGGTTTTAAAAAGTACAGTGAGAAATACATAGAAGTTGTAAATTTATTTTTTGGTTGTCCTGTTCGCAGTTCAACAGCTTCAATGGATCAAAATTGTGAAATGTCTTACGAAGAAGGTGTCATTCATTCTGAAACATAAACAAACAATTTCTTTAAAAGAAATTGCATTTTTCATTTTTTCTTAATATGTGGGCGTCCGCATAAACTGTAGCATGGTATTTTTCGAAACAATAAAGATAAACAATTCTTAAAATATGTACTTACAACAGCCAGGTAAGCCAGGGCATTCTCTGGGACTCGGGTGCTTCCTTCTTTCTATGGCGTCACAACCAGCCATCTGAGAAAGTGCAATAATGCACACTAGGAAGAGAACAGTAACAATTCTTAAGGATGCCATGTTGAACGTTGAATGACTTTCAAATGTCTCATATCGCTTTATATATAGTCAAAATTGTTCCCCCGCCAGCTTATTCCCAGTGCTTCATAACGATGACTATCGTAAAATATTGTCAAAGTTTTCCAATGGAGTAGGGGCCTAGAATTTTTCCGTTATTCAGTCCATAAGTTCAAGAACATACATTTTATTGTGCTTCATACCACAATTTTTTTACATACGTATACGGTAACAGACTATCAAATAAAATGGAAAATATTTCTTTACGTACATGTTTGCGAATGGAAGAATAGGAATATTAAGAACATAAAGTTCAGAGATAATTTCTGCAAAATTTGAAACAATGAAAGTATCAAATATTTTAAATATAGTTTTTCAAAGCCCAATTTTTGTATTTTGTGTTACGCTCACCCGTATTAACCCTTCAGAGGAAACCTTTCCTGTTTCCTTGGGATCAATATTAAATTTAGTAACAGCAAACCCCACTAAGCTTTTTATATTCTCCTTCACTAGTATAATCTATCTATAACTAATATGATCAGTCCTTTTATTATATCCTGGCATATTGTATTATATGATACAATCCTAATTTTTAAACAACATTTTTTGATTAAGTTTCAGAATGTATATGAAGAAAAAACGCGAATTATTTCATTGGTTAAAAGTGAACACTTCCAATTTGTGATAAAAATATCGGATGGGGAAAAGTGGTGGTTCTGGCATGTTCTAGATAATATAATATATTTCAACAAGATTCATAGTTTTGCACACGATTAAAACTCGAAAATCCTCCTTTAAATTTATTATAATGAATTATCGTGAAAGCATTGAATCTATTATTTAGGGTTCATTTGTCATATATAATGTTTAAAAATATAATATTTTTATTAGTTCTATAAACTGACTACTATTACGAAATTATAAAATGCTCGAGTATCAAATTGAGTTAGTAAATTGCATTGAAACGTTGCACAATATTTAGTTTTAATTTGTTACATAATGTAGTCAACTGTTTTCAGCGTTTTGATACCCAGAGTTTTTGTGTCTACTTGACCAATTAGTTTTACGGAAAATTCGGTAATTCTAATCAATGCCCTAATTCTAAGCAAGACCGTTAATATGAAAAAATTTTTCAATTTTTATGGCCACGAAAATTTTTTACGATGCCGGAAACATTCAAAAATTTTCTTCCTGCATTAAGACGGCCACCCTGGTGAAACTGTTAACTATGATTCTCAAAAAGTGTTTTTTTTTTCTCCTGATTACTAATTTTAAAAACAAATTATATTAGGATAAATTAAGAAAAAAATTTCAGGTATATTTATTTTTAAGATTATATAAATGTAATTTTTCTATGTTTCTTATCTTTGCTGAGAAACGAACCAGTTAATTTTAACCAAAAGACCAAATTTCTGCCAAAAGAGATGAATTTTCAACCCAAAAAGACGATTTTCCCACAAAATGCTTCAATTTTCAATAAAAAAAAGACATAACAGTCAAAATATTTCAAACTAATTATGAAACTTTGAACTGAAATTATGAATCTTCAACGAAGGAAATAATATGTTTTGAAGATTGAAGTTGAAGTTTCAACTAAATAGTTCAATTTTCAATTAAAAAAGCTTATTTGGAATGAAAAAGAAGAATTCTCAACAGAAAATGTAATAATCGATATGTAAACAAAAAAAATATTCTAATTTGAAATAAAAAGTCTTGTATGTAATTACTAAAGACAAATTTTCAACAAAATAGTTGAGCCCTTCATTCAATCAAATTTATACTAAAAGAGAAGAATTTTTCACACCATAAAGACGAATTTTCAACTAAATAATTAAATTTTAAAAAAGAAAAGATTTTGCAGTCAAGCGAGAAAAAAAAATTTAATTGAATTGTTTAATTTTCAACGCAAAACGGCTAATTCTCCAAAGAAGTTGAATTTTTAAACCGAAAATATGAATATTCAACAAAAAAGTTAGTATTCAACCAAAAGGTTGAATTTTAAAACAAAAACGATCCATTTTCGACCAAATAGGGTTGGAAAAAAATAATGTTGAACCAAAAAAAAAAATTTCAAGAAAACAGTAAAATATTTAAGCAAATAGATTCATCTACAACTAATAAAATCAATTTTGAGCAGAGTTTTCTATTGTCAACTAAGCAGTTAATTTCACAACAAATTACATCAATTTTCATTCAAATTGTTGGATTTATAACGAATAGCGATCAATTTTCAACGAAAAAAAACGAATTAGAACAAAAATATTTACTTTTGCAACCAATGAAATGAAACTTCAGCTAATGCAATGAATGGTTAACAAAGTGGTTTGAATGTCAACCAAGTTTTTGAGTTTGGAACCATAAAAGACGAATTCTCAATGAGAAATTGATTAGTTGAAATTGCAACCGAAGAATGATCAACATCCAATCGAACACAAAATAATTAAATTTTCAGTTGAAAAAAATTCTTAAAAAAAAACGACTTGTCAACAAAATAGTTCAAAAATAATTCTAAACCAGAAATATAAAAGCAGATTTTTCAATATTGAAAAAATCAACTTTCAATAAAAAATACTGATAGTGAAAATCTTATATGGAATTACAGACATTCCTTAAAAAAAAATTTATCGATTTTTTAATTATTCGAAAAAACCATTGCTAAATCTAGGACGAGAAATGCTCAGATTTTTAAATACTAGAAATTGTTGTCAGTAAGGTAAGTAATATTTTATATAAATTTCATAATTTGAAAAAAAATGCAAGGATGAATTTTACCTCTCATTTCAACTTTATCATAAAATAGAATCTTTAAGGTTGTTAATACCCATCGTAAAATATTTTCTTTAAAAAAAAAATTTTAGGGTCACATTGGACCCCCATAATGATTTTCCTGTATTTCACACGATCGTAAAGCTAAAATTGTAGATGGAAAGGTTGTTAAATTGTTGTGAATAAGTTGTTAAATTGACATACTTCAGACCAATGAAAGAATACATCAAATGTTGAAGATCCTTTAATCCTTGTTTTCGTCAACGTTTCGAAAACGAATAGTTTCCCTCAAATATAGTTTTTTTTCCAGAATAGTTTTCGAAACGTTGACGAAAACAAGGAATAAAGGATCTTCAGCATCTTATGGATTCTTCCATTGGTCTGGAGTATGTCAATTTAACAACTTATTACCTTTTTATCTACAATTTATTGCACAGACAAACAACATCGCTTAAGTCAAATCTTTTTAATGAAGTTGAAATGTAGAAATGAAAATTTTGAAACATTAGAAAGTTGAACTTTCAGCACGGAAACCTCCAGAGCAACCTCTTAATATATTTTTCTTATTCTGACAAAAACAAGCGATAATTTTCTTACTGAAGAAAAAAAATTTCTGAGTCGTGGTTTTCTAAAAAAATTGATTTCATAAGGCACGTCAATGTATTATTATTATTATTATACCATGAAGCTATTTCCCTTTCGGGGTAGGCGTGACTTGCTCGGTTGGAAAGTAGTTTGGGATAGGTATATAGGTGTAAAGTAGGTCGTTATATGGTATAAGGTAGATAGGTATATAGGTATATATGTGTTAGGTATAGATATTTTAGATTGATCTGGAGTTTTCGTGTTATTTATTCAAATGACACGTCCACTCCGCAACACTGCTCCAACCCAGGTTGCTGATCAATCTCTCTAGCGATCACCCCAAGTGAGGAGCCTCACAAAATTGTTATGTATGGTTCCCCACTTGGGCCCATTAGTATCCAAGGTCTTTGTTTCAGGCATCATTCACTCTATTGTCACTCTGTTTACAAACTATTTGTCGCCACACTTTTCTGTCCTGGTATACTACTCTAGCTTCCTTTACGTCCATGCATTTCTTCATGCAAGCTCTTCTGTTCCTATGGCTTCTTACGTCTCTTCGGATTAATGTCTCATTTACAGATTCTAACCATTCTTTCGGCGGTCTACTTCTGGACATTCTGCCATTTACTTTACCTTTATATACTTGCTTCGTCAGTCGTTCATCTTTCATTCTTTCAAGATGTCCGAACCATCTTAACTGATTCCTTTCCCATATGTCAACTAGCGTCTCTCCTGTACCACATTCTTTGAGGATTATCTCGTTTCGGACTTTGTCCATGAGTGTTTTTCCGCATATTATGCGCAGAGGTTTCATGCCGATCGCGTTGATTTTACTCCTGTCCTTTTCTTGACAGGTCCATGCCTCGCTGCCGTATAGTACAGTTGGTACGAATATGGAATTATGTATGGTCATTTTAGCTTTTTTTGATATGTTTTTAGTTGTGAGGATGGACCCTGCTCTACCGATAACCTGCTTACCCTTATTTATGCGCCTATCTAATTCCCCATCTATTTTTCCGTCGCTAGTGAATAGACTACCTAGATATACGTACTTGTCAACTTGTTCTAATCTCACATCAGTTAGGACAATGTTGCATATTGTTTTTTCACTTTTTCCCTCAAACACCATGACTTTCGTTTTATTCACGTTAATTTTGAGGTCCATGTTCTTCATGCTTGTATTACGTTTATTCAACATTCTTTGCAAGTCTTCGACTGATTCTGCCATAATAATCTTGTCATCTGCGAAAGCCAACCCACGTACTTTGACGGTTTCGAGACCTATACCTTTTTCGTCGAAGAGGGCAGTTCTTAGACACTTATCCATGAATATGATAAATAGCCACGAGGACATAACGCATCCTTGTTTCACGCCTTGCATAATATCGAACCAGTCACTCAGTTTCCCATTTACCCTTACACTTGCTTTACTACCCGCATATATTGTTTTTATTGCTTGTAGGAGCCCTCCATTCACTCCATACTCTTTAAGGACTTCCCAAAGTTTACTTCTATTTACCGTGTCGAATGCTTTTTCTAGGTCAATAAATGCACAGAAAACTTTCTTTCCTACTCTCAACCTTTTTTCTGTGATCTGTCTAAGGCTAAATATCTGATCTGTACATGATCTTCCTGGCATAAATCCACTTTGGACTTCCCATATCTTCTCTTCTGTAATTTCCATTACCCTACGAATAAGTATTTTCGAGTATATTTTACTTACGGTACTTAGTAGGCTGATACCTCTGTAATTACTGCAGTTCTTTTTATCTCCCTTTTCATATATTGGTACAATAATCGCCTTTCTCCAATCGTCTGGGACTTCTCCTGTCTCGAAACATAAATTTATCAATTCGCACAACCTGTGAGGTATGTACTCGCCACCGTATTTGAGCGTTTCAGCGCTAATACTGTCTATACCAGCAGCCTTACCGTTTTTAAAGTTCTTAATTATATCTCTGACCTCAATGACACTGACTTTTTCAATTGGGTTTTCTAATGCATTATGTTCAATGTCGTAGTTTTGTTGCCCTATATCTTCACCTCCTAATAGTTCTTTAAAAGAGTCTTTTAAAGCGTCTACTATCCCATCTATATCATATAGCATTTCACCTTCGCGGTTTCTCATGCTAACAAACTCTGTACTTTTACTTCCCTTCATCTCTTTAAATAATAGTTTCATAATTCCTTCAAAGCAGTTTTTTATTTTGTTCTCTCCTTCTGTTCTGGTTTTCTCTTTACTCTCTTTGACTAGACGTTTAATTTTCCTCTTTTTGTGTCTGTAATCATTATTGAGTCTATTTCTCTCCTCATTGCATCGCCAGACTTTCTTCCTACCTTCGCCATACCACACACTTCAATCGCAGTTTCAACAATGGTATCCCGCAATAAAGCCCACGCGCCTTCTATATCTTTATTCCTTTCAAGCGGCTCCCAAATTGCCTTATCTATGCGTTCGTTTATCTTATTCTGAAAATCTATTTGTACTTCCGGTTTCTGTAAATTTTCGACCTTGATTCGCATTTGTTTCGTTTGTTTGGTTCTCTTTCTTCTCCACCCCCGCCCTAAGTTCATCTTGGAGACTAAAAGGTAATGATCAGTATTGTATTCGGCCCCCCTCATGACTCTTGTATCTGTAACTAGTTCTCTTAGTCTTTCATCTGCAATAACGAAGTCAATTATACTGCGGTTATTTCCTTTACACCAGGTGTACATGTGGATCATTTTATGTCTAAACCAAGTATTTGTAATAAATAGGCCCTTTCCTAAGCATAAACTAACTAGCTTTTCCCCGTTATAATTTTTTCTTGTTGGATCTCCAAAATTACCTAGCACTCTTTCTGTATCTGTATCCTGACGTTGGACACCGACCCATCCGTTCATATCTCCTAGTAGAATTATTCTTTCACCTTGATCGCAAATACTTATTGTATCATTTAGAGTGTCCCAGAATGCGTCCTTAACTTCCCTCGAATCGCTATCAACTGGTGCGTAGCACGCTATGATAAATAATCTTCTGATTCCTACCTTCATTCTAGCCCATAGCAATCTGGGTGATACAAAATTATGCTCTATGAGATGCTGTCTTGCTTTTTCATTCATAATTAAACCGACCCCTTGACTACGATGTGATTCGCTATCTACTCCTGACCATATTTCACAACCGCCTTCCAACACCCCATTTTCTATTTTTATAAATTCGCGACCCTTTTTCTTCATCTCAGGTACACAAAGAATGTCTAGTTTCCTTACGTGCATAGTTTCTCGTAGTTCTCTTATCTTAAGATCATTCACTCCTCTAGCATTCCAAACACCCAGTCTCCATTCATAGCCCGAAACACGACCTTTATGTTTACCGTGTGCATGCTTTTGGTCATTCCGAGTTTCAGTCCATTCCGAGGCTACTTTATTGTTTGTATTATTCATGTTTAGATTGTACTCCCAACTATCACCTGTATGTGCGAGATTTGTTTTGCAAGTCGAAATCATGTCCGAATTAAGCAGCGATTTGTCTTATGGTGGAGTCAAGCTGTAACGTCAGTCCCACCAAAACTTCTGTTACTGGGGGGCGGGGGGATAAGGACATGAGAAAGGAAGCCGAGAGTCTCAGTAGGTGGGTGATTTATGCTGATAAGGTCACCAGCCTTAAGCAGCGTTCTATTAGATAAGAGTTGATATGCTCCCATTTGCCGATTGCCGGCCGACCTCTAAAACACGAGCCAATAATT
>CAKNXH010063227.1:64754-78789 GCA_932178445.1 Andricus quercusramuli
ATCTCCATCTAGTCTGTAATGACGAAATAATTTTTCTGTATCAGAGGAATTTATCTCTGATCGATATTGTAGATTTCCATTATTCACAGTATTTGTGATTGGATTTCTCAACGGATCGATAATTATAACCTCCGATGATAATACAGATTCCTATTTTTAATATTATCTTTATAAAATTGTCTTTTTCTTATCTTGAGTTCAGAAAATCCCAGTGACCCAATGTTCCGACCCTGCCAATAAGTTTAATTAAATTTCTATTCAAGGAATTTCAACTCACCAAAATTAATTCTAAACTAAAGAGATGAATTTTCAATGAAGAACATAATTTTCTAACAAACAGTTGCAGTTTTAACTGCAAGTGGAAATTGAAAACAAAAAGATTAGTTTTCTACCAATAAAGCCGAATTTTCAACTAAAAAAGATCAATTTTCAAATAAAAATGAAAAAGTTCCAGTCTCGGACAGAAAATTAATTTCAAACAATGAAGAAAGAATATTCAACTGAACGGTTCCATTTTCAACCAAACAGATGAACATTCAAGCAAAAAAATCAATTTTTAACAAAGTGGTTCAACTCTGCATAAGAGGTTAAATTTTAGTTTTGAAAGAATCAAATTTTAAGCAAAAATAGAATAGTTGCATTGTAATTTAGATAAATTTAAGTTCTCTAAAAAGTCAAATCCCTTGACATTTTTTGAATCTTTTTAAATGCTTTGCAATCGCATAAAATACCCGAAAATGTAAGGAAATCTTTTTAATCTCCTAAATTCCCTTGAAATATTTTGAAACTGCTTGAAATCCATGGAAATATTGTTAAAAGTCTTCAAAGCCGATGAAACCTTTTTTAATTTATACAAATCTTTGAGAACCATTATTGAATACGTTACAATCAAATTCAATTTTGCTTAGAACTTCTTTACATTTTGTATTTTGTTTCAAAGAAAGAAGAATTTCCAAGGTACTTTATCAATCTGAGAGAAAAATTTTCAACTAGAATGCATGACGGATCTTGAACCAAAAAGAATGAACTTTTGTTGAAGTACTTCTATTCCACGTTTTTTTTAATTAGTTAAACTTCTACCCAGGTAGTTGAATTTTCAATAATAAACAGGCAAATAAATCTAAAAAATAAACATTTTCAACATTATAAATGATTTTGCCCCCAACTAAGTTTTTGAGTCCACAATGAAAAAAATGTCAACCAAATTATTGAATTTTCAAATCAAAAAGACAAATTTTCTACAAAAAAGTTGAATTTTCATTCGAAAAATAATAATTTTGAACAAAAAAGTTCAATTTTCTATCAGAATAGTTCAATTTTTGACCCAACATGACTTTTTTTAACAAAACAGTTAAATTTTCAGGAGAAAGGATAACTTTTTGACAAAATTGTTGAATCTTTAACAAAATATTTGAATTTCCAACCAAATAATAAAATTTTTAATAAAAAAATAAGTTAAAAACCAACGAACCTTTTGAAATTATGTCAAATATTTAGAAATCCCATAAAATCCTTTAAAAAGCCTCAAAGTCAGCAGACGTTCTACGAAATCTGTTTTCCTAAATCCCTATAAATCTTTAAAATCATTTGAACTTGTTAAATTTATTCAAATTTCTCAAACATGAAATCTGAAATTTTTGGGAATCCTTTGGATTTGCTTAAGCCCTCCAGATGAATAATTTCTAACCAAATGGTTAAATTAAAGATGTATTTCCAACAAAATACATCAATTTTTACTCAAGTTGTTGAATTTTTAAGCAAAAATGGCCAATTATCTACAAACTAGTTGACTCCTTAACCCGGAAATATTTAAATAATTTAATTAATTTAACTATTTGGTTTGAAATTATTCATATCTGGAGGGCTTCAGGGACTCCAAAGGATTCCAAAAAATTTCTTATTTTTAAGAAATTTGAATAAATTTCAAAAGTTCAAATAATTTTAAAGATTTATCGGGATTCAGGAAAACAAATTTTGTAAGGCGTCTACTGATTTTGAGCCTTTTTAAAGGATTTTATGGGATTTATAAACATTTGAAATAATTTCAAAAGATTCGTTGGTTTTTAACATATTTTATATTGAGAATTTTATTGTTTGGTTGAAAATTCAAATATTTTGTTAAAGATATAATAATTTTGTTGAAAAGTTATCCTTTCTCGTGGAAATTTAACTGTTTTGTTAAAAATACGTCCTGTTTGGTCAAAAATTGAACTATTCTAAAAGAAACTTCAACTTTTTTGTTCAAAATTATTATTTTTTGGATTTCCAAGGATTTCAAATTATTTCTAGTAAACGTTAAAACAATTAAATTAAATTTTTAAGGGATTCCTGATTTCAAAGATTTCAAGGGCTTTCAAGGAATTTCGAGGAATTCTACAAGAATAACGGATTAAAAAGATTTACATGGATTTAAATGGTTTTTTTCGAGAATTCAAATTTAACTGAATTACAATGTGACTATTTTATTTTTGTTACAAATTTCATTTCTTTAAACCTAAAATTTAACCACTTATTCAGAGTTGAACGACTTCGTTAAAAATTGTTTTTTTTTTTTGCTTGAATGTTCATATGTTTGGTTGAAAATGTAGCCGTGTTGTTGAATATTGTTTCTTTATTGTTTGAAATTAATTTCTTGCCCGAGACTGAAACCTTTTCATTTTTATTTGAAAATTGTTTTTTTTTCAGTTGAAAATTCGGCTTTATTATTATAAAACTCATCTTTTTGTTCTCAATTTCCTCTTTCGGTTAGAACTGCAACTATTTCTTTGAAAATTCCGTTTTTCATTGAAAATTCATCTCTTTGGTTGAGGATTCATTTTAGTGAGTTGAAAATGCAATTCGTTTTTCAAAATTTAATTGCTTTGCAATTAATTAAAATATGTATAAATCGTTTGAAATTTCTTGAGTACAAATTTGATTAAACTTATTTGCGGGGTCGAAACATTGGGTCACTGGGATTTTGAGAACTCAAGATAAGAAAAAGACAATGTTATAATGATAATAATACTTGGCATTTCAGTTCAACATTAATTTCGTTCTACCAAGATTTAAAAAAAAATATTTTAATTCTAAATAAATGTTCAAAAGAAATGTTTGAACTGAAATTGAATTGAACTGAACTAAAAATAATGGACTCCAAGATTTGTAGAGGCTTGGTAAAAGAATTATAATCCGTTCAGACGGATCAAATAATGAAATAAAATTTTTTCTCGAACAAAACCTCTATAATTGCGAAATTAACAGACAGTCATTTCTGAAAAATAAAAGACACGGTCGTTATTGATATGCTGGTTTTGGTAAAGTTATATTGACCATTTAAAAGTGCACGTTTCATTCATCGTCAAGTCTAGAAAATTATTCCTAAAAATTAGTAAAATTTCAAAAATCAAATAAAAACCTCACGCTTTAAATCTAGACCAAGAACGTGATTGAATATTACGTGATTTTTTATATAAAATTTTATATTTCTGACAAATTTTCTCCTGGTTATTCATAAAAAGCGAATAACTCTTAATGATATTATCATAATTCAAAGATAATAGTTAGATTTTCAAAATGCAATAACGAGTTTATATATGGGGCATTATTTTCAAAGTTTTCCAAGCGGACTAAAACTTCGGCCAAATGTAGTCTTATTAGATGGCAAATTATGGAGAAAAAATTTGTCCACCAAAACAAACATTTTTCAAAGGGGATAAGGTGAAATTTTTTAATTTTCCGCGGAAAGCATCGACTTCAACGATTTGTAACTCTTTAACATTATAGAGAAAATGTTGTCTTCTACAGGTCGAAACTGAAAGAAAAATTATTTTTTAATTTCATTCATATGAAGGTCAAATATTTATTTTTCAAATAATGATTATATGATAAGAGAAGAACGAATGCGACGAACCTCTTATTCCTTTCGCTGTCAAAATTTCTAGATTTGGCGATGAGAACGCCTAAGATTTCACAAATTATGATTGAAGCGCGGAATTTTCTAAACTTTCAAATGAAAAAATTATCGATAAATAATCAACCAAAAAAAATATGATCTTCTATACCGGGCCGTTAAAACTATACGTAGTGTGAAATATTATTCATAGTTTTCAGGTTTCATGTTGTGATTAATTATTGAACACATAACCTACCGACGAAATCAATATATGGATGCATTTCAACACCGAAAATGCAGCAGATGCCAGTTTTATCCAATAATTTGTTTATGGCAATTAAAGAAAAAAAGTTATTTAATATATGGTGCAAATTTCCAGTCATCGACAACGAATTTACTAAATCTATTCGTTTTTGAAGAAACATCAATAAATAAAACAAAGAAAGCTTTACTTTATTTTTTTATTTATTTACAAAATATCATCTGTGAGGAAGTCAATGAATGCATTAGTGATGCCCCAGAGAAATATATAGGCATCCCCAGTACATGATACTGGACAGAAATACATTTTAGAGAAATGTCAAAAGAAATTGTGTATGACTATGTATATTACTGTCCTAGTATTACTACACGTAGTATACACGTGCATATCCTGGATATTATTCAATATAATTTCTTCTCCTTCCTTTGAAATCTGAAATATATTATTTGTTTGATTGAGAGAATAATCTTTTTGAAGCGTCTTTACATGCCTTAGGGGCAAACATATTTTTATATTTTCGCATCATTACTGTGTAGGCTGTAGATCTTTCGAGAATGTTTCGAAACCCAAACATGTTTCGCAGCTTTCATCAGAATCATATAAATTTTACAATATTGTACCAAAGTTTAACATACTTGAGAATATTTTGAGCAACATCTGGTGAAAGCAAATAAAAAGATATCATCACGCTCTAACTTTATCTGATAAAAATTGTAATAATTTGTAATTATATCCAAGCTATCATTTTTAAATTCAACCGAAAAAGCTGGACGACTATACCAGAACTTTTTTTAAATTCATCGGAACAAAGCAATTTATTTAAACTATGAAAAAGTTATGATTGTAAGGATTGAAGTGATTTTTCAACTTTTGCATTTATGCATGCATATATGTATGTATGTATGTATGTATGCATGCATGGATAGGGATCCGACCGAGAGTAAGGGAGAAATATTTAGAAAATATCGAAGAATGACGCTAATTTTGCGCGGATTCGCATTTATCAATAAATATTTGGATTATTCTAAAAACCATTTGTCCTCTCATCCAAAGAAATGAATTTGCAACCTAGAAGAGTTATAACTGGATGAAAACCATTTATAGTCACTACTCCTTTCTACGCAGAAAATATATTTTTATGTTTTCACATCATTACATCATTTCACATCTGAATCTTTTCAATCTTACAATATTATACTAAAGTCTAACATCCTTAAGAATATTTTTAACGACCATACGATTCATAATACTAAAATCTGATTGACAGCAAGGAATATAACCATATGCAATAATTTTTATATCAAGAATTAATACTGTTTAAGAATGGAATTTTTATAAATTATGTTTTTCAAAAATATATATTGGTTTCAAAATTAAACAAAGCGTGTGCTGCTATGTATTTACTAAAGACACATTTTTGTAACTTCCCTGATAAGTTCAATATTAACGACAAGTACAGGCCTGGCTTGTGATCAATGAAAATGTTATTGTTTTGAGTTTTCGTAAATCATGTAAATCATGTGTTGAGTACAATCATTATTTGGAATTTGATGAATTTTTGAATCAAGTTCGACCCTAATATAGAATCTAGGCAGAAAATTCTAAAAATTTCTTGATAATTCAGCAAAATTTTTACTATGGAGATTGGATGTGTTGCAGCACAGTACTATGTAGATAACCAACATTTTCACCGAAAATTTCTTGTTTTGCAGGGAAAATTCTTGAGAATTCTCAGTGAAAATATATTTTAATTCGTAAATGTCGGACTCGAATCCATACTGACGGACTTGAAATCAACAAATATCTAGACTTGCATTTAAAGCATTTCGCACAAGGTTTTTCTGGGGGATCGCAAACAGAAACTTTGGATAATAATTGAAAATTCTAAATTTTAGATCAAAAAAGAGATTTTGGACCGCTAGATTGACAAATTACAAATAAAATAGATGCCGAAAAATGAGATGAGAATAAGCGACCAAGCACGACTATAATTATCAGAAAACAAATAATTTGCAGCATCACTGAATGCTATCAAGCAACAGAAGTCTTAAGTGGAATGCTGAGGTGCTGATGAAGTTTTTTAAACTTCGTTAAAATTTGAATTTCAATTGAAAAAACTAAATATAAAAAATTAGTGTTCATTTTTTTTGAAAACACTGTTTGAATTAAGTCGAGTATTCCATTTTTTAAATGAGAAAAGTTTAAAATTCTTTGCTCTTTTAATAATCTTGCCATGTTTTCGTGAATAATCTACCTAGAATTTCATCAAATTTGTTCTATAAAAAGTGCAAATATCTGGAGAAGTAATGGACGAATCAAACTGAAATGCCTACAGATTATTATTATTTTACTGGTCAGACCACACAAGAACTAATTTATTTATAGTAACATCTCAACTAATTCAGATCCAAAGATTTATTCTCTAACAGTACTTTCACAATTATGCGCATTCATCAACTTGGTACAAATTTTCATTCCTTTACACGGGAAAAAATTATTTTTCAAGCAGAAAAATACTAAAAAATGAAATGAACAAAGCTTAAAATATTTGAAAATAGTGATTTTTGTTTTTAAACCGGCAACTATAATCTCGACTCATAGATTTTTATAATACTAAATTAGCTATATCATATCTTTGTTTCAATGGCTCAAACATATTATCTATTAATACTAATAGTCCAAATAAATTACGCTGCAAAATAATGTGCACATTTCCAAAATGGCCTTTTAGAAAACTGTTCGTTCAATCTTTTTCGAACAGTTGTCAAGAAAGGACATTTTTAAAATTCGTTTATAAACAAAAGTTTGAACTTTGCCAGATCATCGTGAAATTTAATTTTCCTGGGCGTACGTATCTTGAAAAGCATCATGGAATTTTTTTAAATTTCTCGTTTTAATAGATGTCGAGATATTTATATATTTATAAAAAGTTATACAACCCCAATGCGTAAGTTTGATGATTGCAACTACGTACCATTGAATAGACGGATTATTATCAAATTATTGATTTTTCAAAGTAATTGATGTCTTGACACAAGTGTTAAAGTAAAAATTTTACAGTGGAAATAATTTGATCGTTTAATAGTAATTGCTTGTTTGAATAATAAAATTGTAATATTTTTGAAACATTTCAATAAATGAGTATTATTTAAATTATAGTAATGTTTTATTCAGTGAACTTTTGTTGTGGATTTGTTTTATTATCAGATGATATACGTGATATTTGACATGTGCAGAAGTATTAAAGGGATTATTTTTAGAGTGAATAATGTAAGGTGAAATGGACAATGTGTGTGAATGATTTTTAGGTTTGATTTATTTCTCTTGTAAATACGATGTCTTGGCGGAAGTGACACGCTAAATATTACACAATTGCGTCTCTTATTAAAGTATATTTTTCGATTCTCACGTCTCAAGTTCAAATATTTAATTTGTACACGTCACTGGCCTCTATGATAACCTCGAATCCAAGCAGGTGGGCTTAAAATCGAGAAATATCTAGATTTACGTGAAAATAATTTCACAGGGGGTTCTTGCGATGTTGCGAATAGGAATTTTTTGAAAATAATACTAAATTCAAAATTTCGGATCAAAGCGGACTGCTGGCAAACTCAAAAATGATCAAGATTGTACAAAATGAAACTTATTATATATTGTGCAAAACTTATTTTTAAGAACGTACCCGAAATTTGTACCAGAATTCATATTATCAAGGTGGATAGTTTTTTCGCCACAAAATAATAGGTTTAATAAACAGCTGAAAAAATTATTCAATCACTCCTACTGCAGATAGAATGAATAAGATTGTCTGTTTAGCTAATTTTTGGTGATGATGGTATGCTCATCAATGAAAAAAGTTGAGAATTATATACCCAGGCAATACAATTTCTTTTGAGTATATCAAATATGCGTAACAATATCTGAACATTAAAAATATTCACCATCGATACTTCTTTTATTGCCACGTCTTTATTGCGATCTACTCGCAGAAATGAAATCCTACATTTCGTAACTAGTGCGGACTGACGGCCTTTTTGAAACGAGCGCAATTTTTTTGTAACGAGTCGTATGTAAGGGCGTGGTAGGGGCCCAGACCGGAGACGAGTTACAAAAACATGGCGCCAGTTTCAAAAAGGAAAGCCGTCAGTCCGCAGGAGTTACGAACGATACTTTTCAGAACAAAATCATAAATATCGTGATTTCATTGTCTCCATGGAAAACTGCAAAATCACGTTTTCAGTGAGCGAAGGTACGCATGAGCTCTGCTGCATTTTTGTTCGAACGAGCGTGAATGAGACAACAAAGTATAATGTGCGAGACGACAGGAACACGCTATACTCTTCGTTAGAAACATCGACTCACTAATCCGTTATGAATTCTCTTTCTATCTTCGTCTACCAAGATCTCTCTCTAGCCAACTATAGCGTTACGAAAATACTCGGGCATTCACAAAAAAGCTCTTTTTCGAACTGTACGTGACGCCGTGCTAACTGAACCCTATTTGGTAACTCATTCAACGCACCGCCAGGCGTCGCTCAAAAAGCGTACTTTTGTGTTTGTCTATGGAGGCATGAAAACACGCCATTTTCATGATTGCGTTCTGAAAAAGATGTTTGATCATCGCCCGATGAGACTGGAACGTCGACGTCTTTTCAAGGAAAGGAAATGGCAGCGAAATGAGCCATTTGACAAATACTACCGTAACAAGTTGATCCTTGGAAACCGGGTTCCAGTGGAGGAAGATGAGATCTTCGACTATCTGATACACAGTATTCCAGACGTGCAATTAAGAAACCAAGCGC
Organism: Andricus quercusramuli; assembly: GCA_932178445.1. Taxonomy (NCBI): domain Eukaryota; kingdom Metazoa; phylum Arthropoda; class Insecta; order Hymenoptera; family Cynipidae; genus Andricus; species Andricus quercusramuli. The sequence continues at coordinate 73,693 of CAKNXH010063227.1, forward strand.
GCATGAGGAGTTTTGATTCTGCCACCGAGCTCTTGGAAGCTTCTATTAGAATTTCTCTGATTTCCTGGCAGTCGAAAGGTGACTCGAAACCTGAACACAAAACCGAGGGAAAAACTGGTTACAAGGAGGAAGCTCTTAGGATATTCATCACCTGATACAACTGCAAGAAAACAGAGCACACCGCTCAACAGTGCCAGCTGCTAAAGAAATTGGAGTGCTACGAATGCAAGGATCCTGGGCATCGGGCAAAATATTTCCCTGTCAAGAAAGCATAAACCCCTTTATGATTTACCGAAAAAGGATGCAGCTCTTGAATTCGGTGAGACACAGGTTAACGCTTTTGTAACTTTGATAAAGAAGCTAATGTCCGAGCCAACATTGGCGATGTATAATCCCCGCGATCCAACTGAACTTTATTGTGATACTAGTTCCTTCAGGTTTGGCTCAATCGTCTTGCAGCAAAAGCCGACAAAAATTTCCACCCTACCTTCTTTTTTCCGAAAAGGACGACCTAATGCGAAAGCAGGTACCACAGTTTTGTACTTGAGACACTTTCTATTGTATATTTTCTTAGAGGGTTTTGAGTGTATCTTCATGGAATCAAGTTCAAGATTGTGACCTACTGCAATTCTCTTAAACAAGCTACGGACAAAAAGGATATAAATCCTAGAATCGAAGGATAAGTTTTCGGACTCCAGAGTTTCGATCATGAGTTTGAACATCACCTGGGGATACGAATGCATTATGTGGACGCGTTGAGTCGGGCATTTAACGTTTCAATAGTCGAAGATAATCCGTCCTACTGAAAGTTTTTGGCATTGCAGACCCAAGACGCGAAAATAATTGATCTTCGCAAAATTTAGAGGAGTGACAACTCGATTCTTTCGAAATGCGAAACGGCGTAGTTTTTCGGAAACAGGTGGATGAACTACTCTTTTATATACCATCGAACATGGAAAATTAAGTCCTGCTCAGATATTACGATCAGATGGGCCATTTGCGCCTTGCTAAAACTGAAGAGATTATCTGTAGAACGTATTGGTTTCCGCATTTGAATGATAAAGTAGATAATCACATGCGAAATTGCTTGAAGTGTATCTCCTCCTTCCATACTACCGGAAGAGTCAAGGGATATCTAAATGTTGTTCCTAAGGTGTGACGTACCTTCTGCTACCGTACATATTGACCACTTTGGTCCTGTCGATAATGTAAATGTGAAAGTAGCCAAAAAACACGTATTTCTAGCCGTCGATACGTTCACAAAGTTCGTCAAATTGTATGCCACGAAAACTAGTTCAAGCCAGGAAACAATAAGTTGCCTTAATCAGTATTTCCAGAGCTATAGTAGTCCGATTCTCTAGTTTTTAATCGATGTTGCGCCTTTACTTCTGTAGAATTCGCCGATTTTATATCTAAGAAACATATTAAGCACATTCTAATAGCGACGGGCTCTCCTCAGGCCAACGGCTAGGTTGCACCGATTATTAGAGTAATGGCTCCGACCCATGCTAGCCAAGTTAACTGCTGATAAGTCGAGTGTACAAGATATTAAACAGCCTGGAGTTTTCTCTCAACAACTGAATTAACTGATCCACGAAGTCTACCCCAAGTCACTTATCATTCGGTGTCGACCAGCGCGCCGAGTCAGTCGGCGATGTTAGGGAATTCCTCGAGAAGCATGTTCAGGAAAATTTCCGAGGTTTAGACAAACTAAGAGAAACTGCGAAAGAAAATAATGATGAAGCACAGGAATATAATAAGAATTATTGCGTTAAAAAGAGAAAAAAAAATCTTATAAATACTCCGACGGCGGACTTGTAAGGCTAAGTAATTTCGATTGTACCTCAGGAATTTCGATGAAAATAACCCCGAAATTTGAGGAACCATATGAAGTTATGAAATAGCTAAGATTCAACAGGTACCTGGTACAGCCGATATAGAGGGTTACAAAAATACCTGGAAACCCTATGGAGGGATTTAGTAGGCTAAAAATATAAGCCTTTGGATTAAAGACGACGATTAGATATCCTCTGTAACGCAGCTTTAATTCTTAAGATATTGAATTATCTTTAGCTCTTGTTAATTAAGATTTTAATCGTATGAAAAATCCGGGACGGATTTAGCCATGACGGCCGAATTGTTGTAACAAAAATTTGAAATTTAGAGGGCGCTTCTCCCGATCTTCCTGCATGTCAACAGGCTTCTCCTGTCCCTGGCCGGCAACCCTGAAGTTGACCTGCCCAAAGTGATAGAAGGGCCTGTTGTTGAGGGCCGTAAGAGGCCTCGTTTGAGACTCAGGAATCTGCACGACTAGGAGATGCCTAGTGCCTCCTAGTGTGTCCTCTTCCTGAGGCCTAGTGTGCCTGACGATTCGCCAGGATGCTGTCTTAAGTGAGAGGTTGAATTTCTCCAACCGACGGAGTATCTCAGACGGGCCTCTCAGGTTGCCCGGGAACCACGCTGTAGCCCTCACCATCTTCTGCAGCAACTCAACCTCACCCACCTTAAGAGAAGCAACTTCCACGATCTGCGGACACTCTTTCGAGCGCCCTCCAGGTAGCCTCCCTGAAGATCTCTTACTGCTCCGTAGTGAGCAAGAAGTCCGGGTAGTTGGTGCCGGCCACCACCATCGTCAGGAGGTTGGTCCTCTGAGCGGCCGCCAGTCCAGCTCCCGACGACTTCTTGTCGGCTGCTGAGCCGCCTTGTGCCTCTTCAAAGGCTTAGCCACCTCCGCTCCGGTGAGGTGCCCTCTGAGCCCCTACCTCACTTCTGGGCCTCAATGCTGGATTTCGGCCCTGTAGCTGCTGACGCTTCAGCCTCCGCAGCTGCTCCACTAGCCTTCTGGGCTTTCTTCCTTATTCTCCTTTTCTGGGAATCGTTGACGCGTCTTCTCTTATTGGTGGACCGGTTGGCTTCTCCCAATACCATGGCCTCGTTCAGAGGAACCGTCAATCCCTCAGCTCCAGAGGAAGCGGGGGACACAGCCGTCACCTGAATTTGGCTTTCCGGAGAGACTGATGGGAAGGAAAGGTTTATGTTAGACCCGTTAAGGCCTAACCCCTCTCCCCCTTCAGCCACCTCCCTTCCTCCTCCTTATTCATTCTTGGTATTTCGCGTTTTCATTTTGATCCCACAAGAAGCTAGGGAAATGAGGGCCCGCCTCTCCAGAGCCCTGGATGCAGGGGTAATCGGTCGGGAAGGGGCCTCGACCCAGGGATTCAGAAGGCCCGTATTAGCTAGGCTCTTTCACCCTTCTACCATATCCTAATCACACATGCCAGGAGAACCCGTTTATAGGGATCATTTTCCTCTCACCCTAGAGAGCCCGTTTATAGGAATCCTTTCATTCATATCCATATAATTGCAGGCCGAGGTCCTTTTGACCCCCTTCTCCCACATGCTTAAGCCTCACCACCAACTATAAGGTGTTTTAGCCCCTAGGAGAGGGGGAAAATTCTGAACAAAATTGAATTTGAATAAAATTTAATGAATTATGTTTCCCAAACATTTTTAGTAATTAAAAAGATTTCATCGTTTTTCGATAGATTTAAACATATTTCCACGGATTTTAAGCAATTTTGAAACATTTCAAGGGAGTTAAGATGATTTAAAAGATTTCCAAACGAAAATATGAAGGGATTCCAAAGAATTTTGTATGATTTCCAAGGATTTCAAGATATTTCTAGTGAACATTAAAAAATGAATTATATTAAATTTTAAGGGGATTCCTAACTGATTTTAAATATTTAGAGAAATTTCAAGAAATTCCGAGAAGTTTCACCAGAATAAAGGATTTTGAAGATTTATATGGATCTGAAGGGTTTTTCTAGAGAACTTGAATTTATCTAACTTACACTGTAACTATTCCATTTTTGTTTGAAAATTGATTTTTTTAAATTGAAAATTGAATTACTTGTGTACAGTTGAACTACTTAGTTAAAAATAGATTTTTCTGTTAATGTTCATCTGTTTGGTTGAAAATTCAATCGTTTTGTTGAATATTGTTTTTTTTTATTTTTTGAAATTAATTTTTCAATCGAGAATAAAACTTTTTAATTTTCATCTGAAAATTAATCTTTTTCAGTTCATAATTCGGCTTTATTGGTAGAAAACTAGTATTTTTGTTTTAAATTTCCTCTTTTGGTTAAAACTGCAACTGTTTGTTTGAAAATTAAGTTTTTCTTCGAAAATTCATCTCCTTGGTTGAGAATTCATTTCAGTATGTTGAAAATTCAACTATTTTTTAAAATTTCAATTGCTCTGCGCTATTTGGTCTAAACAAGTAGTGATAAGCAAATGAATTACAATAATATTTAGCTAACTTTCAATTTTTATTCATTCAAAAGCGTGTATTAGTGATTTACAATAAAATATGTAGTTCGTATCACAATTTGCAAATCTTAGGTTAGACATGAGCGTCATGACATTCAAGCTAAAGCCGGAATGTAACGACAAAGTCATGACATTGAAGCCTGAGCGGTCAAAGATATTCGGATTAAGGATTATAATTCGTTACATAATTTGAGTAGGGCTTCTTATTTCTTTTTCAATGTTATATCGGTCATAAAATATCAATGAAGACATTGTCAACTTTATTGAAACAACAAGACGACGATATTGTGATACTTGTAAACAGTTAGCGGAATCATCACTAATTTAAATTTGCAGGTACCCTAAAGGCTCTTTGGTTATTCTTAGACAACAATTATTTAAATTAATAGACGAATGCTTGGAAGTACTAAATTATTAATCTTTTTTCTAATATTTTAATCTGTCTCATTACAATATTCTTTCATTGTCAGATATTAAAATAAGCTTCATTGGAATATCTTGAAATCTATGAATACAAAATTCAGCCAAAAATGTAGAAGTATGTTGCCATTATTTCCAATGCTTGAGCAGGGCGGAAAAATTATGTGTTTGTGGTAGGCAGAACTAAAATAATGGTCTTCATCTAGTTATGATTCCCTAATTTTCAACGTTAGTTTTTTCCGATGAGAGGAGAAAAGATAATAACATTGCATATTATTTAAAAAGTAATGTTAATCCTTGAGAAATGTATTGAATAAATACAGTTATCAAATATCAAACATCTCA